>JAMYXO010005093.1:0-16134 GCA_033310375.1 Conus canariensis | reverse complement strand
GTATCTAAGGTATCAAAAGTGTAGTGACAACCTCGCACAATATCTTGCCCATGTTATATATCTTGCTGTATCTAAGGTATCAAAAGTGTAGTGACAACCTCGCACAATATCTTGTCCGTGTTATATATCTTGCTGTATCTAAGGTATCAAAAGTGACAGAAAGGCGTATAGTGACAGTCCTGCACAGTATCTGGCCCATGCTGTAACAACCACGTCAGTCAAAACAAGGATTTCTACTGTGTTTATTTATCCAATACACCAAAAGAACAGGCTCTTGGTGTGTTGTAGGTGCGCAATGTAAAGACAATACAGTGTTTTAAACTTCACGTTTCTACAGCGTCTGCACTAGCAGACATTATGCTACGAATTCGCACATTAACGGGGTTCTTTAACTCACCTGAAACACTTAATCAAGATATGAAAGAAAACAGAACACGCTGATGTTGTTTTGTACTTTCCACCAGTGCGCAGATGGTAAATCAACGATAACAGATAAACAAATCCAAAACGTTCCTCAGAAAGTGCAAAAAGGCGTCCCTTGTCTGTTTATATACTTTTAAGTGTACAAGTATCAGAGTATCAGTATACAGAGTATCAACAGCAGACTACAAGTAGTATTTATTTGAGCCTGAACAAAGCCATATTCTTCATCTCACACAGTCCAAACCATACGTAGAGATTAGCATCAGTACATCACACACAACATCAGACTGAAATGAGACAAGGGCCATTAGACAAACGCATTGAAATTGACTCCCACACACAAGGTTGGAATAGAACATCATCAGTCCAATGCTGGTGCATGCTTCTTAGCAGCTGAGGCAACGACACTAGGTCTAAATGAAAACTGTAGAGAACACATCCAACAGTCTCTTCTGATGTTATGCAACTATATGCGAACATGCTGAAGTACTGAACAGTTTTCTGTAAATGCCCAGTTTATGAGATGTGTCGACTGGACGTGAGGAGGAGAGGGGAAACAAAGCAAGCATGGTCATCTGAGTGTAACATCGCCCGAATCCAGAAGTTCTATGAAGGTTCAGGCTGACAACTTTCTGGGAGAAAAACAAGTTTCACCGGATGATACCACATTGTGGATTCACTATGTATTCTGGTTCATGTTAGGTGAATGAAAGAGCCATTGCCCCTGAATAACCATCAGGCAAAGAGGATTCCCCGTATGCCTCTGTTAAACTGGGATGACATTAGTGATGTTGCGACGAAGAAAAGAAAGAGGGATGGTTTAACGACAAGAGTCCTAATTCACATGATTCCTTATGTCGTCAGTTCATTGACATCAATGATTCTGAGGGTTCAACGCGTGGTCAATGATGCCCGTGTCTTGCACGTGGTTGGCGAGCACTGCCTTCAGACTTGGGTCGGCATCCATGGATCGGCGGATGGTCTCCTGAGCAAGACTATTCCCTGCCCATAAACGTCTGGCCACCTGCCCCCAGTGGTCATGTAGGAAGGGGGAACACTTCAGAAAGGTCTGCATTATCACTGACTTCAGGACAATCATAGCTATCATCAAAGAATGGATGTTTACAGCTTAAGTATACTTTTTAATGAATCATAATTCTTGAGCACAAGTCCATGAGGTATTGTCAAAAAGGCTTCATCACCAGAAGTAAACTGTTGCTATACTTCTTCTCTATATTTCAAAGAATTTTTTCGCAATGCAAAGGGCTGATTAACAATTATTTTCTTCTTTTTTTGTTGACACACTGTTGAATAGAGTCAAAATCATGCAAAGTTCTATGGTGTCGAAAGCAGGCAAAACTACAACTTTGATGTCAAACTTTCATTGCAATCCACACAGTCGATTACTGACATAACAAGACAATTTCACGTATCATTTGTATCATATGAACATTACGAGGATTCTGAACATACAACACTGCCGACTCATCTGCTGGGCCAGGTGAGCAGACACGTCATCTCTGACGCACTGGTTTCACTGGAAGTGCTGCAACCTGTAACCATGACGACCATCAATCAGTGAGCTGGAAACAGTGCACATCTTTCAGTCATTCCCTTCCTGATTCATTCATACCATCATAAGTTCAGCCGTTCATTCATTAATTCCCTTTTTAAAATCCATACGTACATTCGTTCATCCGTATGTTCAATTATTCATCAATTCATTTGCTCCTTCATTCAATCGTTCATTTATCATTTTATTTATCCACTCACTCAACTGTTCATTCATCCACTTGTTCATTCATTCATGCAGTTTGGCTTATTCACCAGCCATATTACATTGGTCTGACACCACCTCACAAACAAGACACATAACTTTATCAATGTGGCAGGGGAAAAACCAACACAAAACAGGTTTCCAATGCCCCTCATTCCTTCCAGTTTATGGCCAGAGAGTAACAAAAGCAGGAAGACAAACACAACAGTAAAATCAGTACACAGGAGCACAACATAATTTTGTGTCAGATGGACGTGGTGGTGGTCTTTCTCCAAAGTCGGTCATTTGTCTTTGGGAATGATGTCAAAACAGGACACCTGTATACATGTGTCTGTGAGGGAGTGTTTTTAAATGTACTGCTCACATCCATTCTATTGACCCACAATGCTCTGCTCTTCTGTGACGGACGGAATGGGGCCTCAATATGTACAGTTTTGTTTTAGACGAGACCTTCTTTGTGGAGGAGCTGGACTCTGCACATTTTTTTAAATTTTTTTTTTAACTTTGCCGTCTCATCTTCCGTGCCATTTTGTGGCGTTACTCATTACTCCTGCGCTGTTCATTCCGACTCCCCATTCACTGCTACACCCTAGCTTGTCCTGTCCCATCCTCAGCACTGAGAGCACCACAGGGAGCAGTCAGTGTCAAGCTTCCATGAGGCAACCCACCAGGAGAGACACTGCGCTGCTGCCAAGTCACTTTAGTGGTGTTCATTGGTGCTCGGGCTGATCCAACACATGCAAGACACCATCTACTATGCCCCCTACTAACAACAACACTTAGTAAATCGCAGAGCCAGCGTGAATCAGCATCTCCCTCATACACAGTCACAGGTCACAACAAGAGCAGGACATGAAGGGCCAGAGAATGTGATACTCTTTTGTCAGGCACATCGATGACAATACCATGGCGCTCCATACTGGTCACACTCTCTGCTTTACTCTGCACTTCCTTTCACACTATAGCCAGGCCACAACAGATACAGACGCCTGCAGTGTGAGGGAATTTAAGCGACACTCTAACAGACACATCCATAAAGTGGAAGAAACGCGAATGTTGGTTTTCAGTCTTCCCTTCTCATACCATAGCAAACCCAATTCCGAGCAGCAGCTGTTCGACAAAAACAATCGACAAAATCAATCCCACAAACACATGGTTCTAATGGGAATCAAATGCACAACCTCTCAGCCCACAATCCACACAGCTAACCACTGCGACACAGCAGCTAGTGTTTGTGCGCATAGGTTGTGTCTGAAAGGGAAAATCTCTACCCAGGCTCTCTTCAGTTAGGACTGAAAGCAGGACTTTCACATCAAGAGAACTGAGCTTCATTCGCTAAGCCAACCACGCCCCAGAAGAGGAATTTAAGGGGGAGTTCTCTACCTTGGTGCACCTGGTGCGCAGATCAAACATGAAGTAGCAATGGTGGGGGATGTTGGTGCTGATGAAGCTCTGGTCCTGTCCGTTGACGTACAGATGCAGACGTCGGCTGGAGTCCAGCGCCAGTCCCACCCGCGTGCCTGTGGGGACCTCCCTCGGTGCCGGCCACCCGGTACCCCCGATACAACTGCACATGTCCCGCGGTGAAACCTTCAACATGGTCAACAAGAATAAAACGCAAAATCCTACATGTGGAAGCCATCCTCTCCAAAAATGGCGATTGCCGCCCCTTTTGGTCAATTTTCATTTAGCCTACTCGAACTTGAAATAAAATCTTAACCCATATTTAACGGAACAGGCATGTGTGCGTATGGGGACAAAAGACCTGGATGAAGTTTTTTGTGAAGTGTATGTTTTATTCAAGTTTAGATAAATCTGTCAAAACTTCAAAATATCAGTTTCTAACGCTTTACTGGATCAAGAATGTATGTTTCTAGTTTTGGACTTGTGACTGACAATTTTCTTAGCACTGGGAGTATGTTGACCATAAAAATGGTCTCTCTATTTGTGACTCACAAACACAATATAAGTGTGTTTCCAGTCAAATGTGGATAAAGAAGCAGGGAAACAAAAATGATACAAACACAAAGAGATCGATAACCAAGACAATGACTTAACTATAATTAATCATTGTAGTGTTTTCCTGCTCTAGATATGTTTATGCATATCTATGTCAATTCATATTTTTGCATGAGTACTTTAAATTCATGTTAATCCATACGTGTATGCATGTTGATGTTTCTCCTTTGAATATATACGTTAATCCATATTTTTGCATGAACATTTCAAATTCATGTCAATCCGAGCATGTATGCATGTTAATGTTTCTCCTTTGTTATTCTTTGTCACTGTCAAGCACCATGCACCAATTCACTCCTTTGGATATGGACTATGTATGTCCTTTAATCACTGTTATCATCATAATTATCATAACTACTGATAATATTACTCTCCATATGAAAATAGATTTCACTGTTTGGTCTTCATATGAACCTCTTTTGAATGAAAGTAACTAATGCCTTGTATTTTTTCTTTTCTTTTTTATGTTTTTTTTTTCTCTTACTTTTCAAATTCTTTTTACTTGAAATTTTTTTCTTCTCAAGTAGGGCCTCCATCCTTCTAATTTTTTCCCCTCTGTCTTTTTTCTCTTATTTTTTTTTCAAATAAAGACTAACTCATGCTCACTATGCAATGTCTGTGTGTTGTTTGCAGATGGCATGGGTGGGAGTGAGAAATGTTTGTAATACTTCTTCTTCTTCTGTGTACGCAGGCTGATACTCTTGCGGACACTCCCTATATGGACAGGCAAGGATTAATCCATCTACACAACAAAGGGAGTGGAGTTTTGTGTGTATGACCGGTTTTTTTAATCCTGCCATTAAGGCAACCATGCTCCATCTTTGGGGAAGTTTGTGATACTGAAAAGTTTGCAGAGGTGGGTCCTGGGGCTACTTAAGGCTCAACATTTAAGCACAATTTACTGCATTCTCCTTTGGTACAAACCCTGAATGTTATACTTCTCAGTTCTATATTGTTGAAACTGTTTCAAAATTTAAAAAAAACTATGGATCGGAGAACCAGCGCACGCGTCCATCGAAGTGCAAACTGGGGGGAAAAATCGCCAAAACACCAGTATGGAAATCCATATAATACAGAACTACTCCCACCCATGAGATGGACAGTCGCATGCTGACTTTAATATTTCAACGTTTAATACAAAGCGTCTGGGTTTATTTGTGTACTGGTGTGTTGACACTTTTCTTCTGATATGTTTATGAAACAATAAACATACTAATGCATCCCCCCCCCCACCCCACTGACCCAAACTGGAGAAAAAAATGAAAAAAACAAACAAACAAAAAAAACCTCGAACACACACGCGCTCTCTTAAGCGTGAACGAGCACATTGTTGCACAGATTCTTTTCTTCTTCTTCCTGTTATCAATCAATTTGACAGCACATTTCCGGATTTTCCTTTTGTCATTGATATAAGATGTGGAGTACCGTTACATAAAAAAGTGGGGGTGGGGGATATGTATACCTTGTAATTTAAAAAAAAAAAGATTCTCTGTGGTCACCTAAGAAATTTCAACCAGTTTCAAAAAAGCTGAACACATGTTATCACCATGGAAACAAAAGTTAATCTTCCTGGTTTGTTAGTCACTGCTATAATCATTATCATCATCGTTGTCAACACTATTATCCTCAGCATCATCATTACCAAAGGGACCTACCTTTTCCCCAAAAGCATGGCCTTTGTCATCCCTTACATACACCACAGCTTGCGAGCACGAGTCCTGGGCGCTGTTAGGGACCTGGAAGGAGTCAGGATTGCAGGTGACCACACCTACATAGGTGTTGCTGTAGGTGATGTCTACAGCCTCAATGTGAACTTGTCATCACACACGTACAGACCTGTTTACCATAAAACCGCTGTTGGCTTACTTTTCAACAAAAATGAGGGCACTTTCTTCAAGGAATGTGTACAAAATTCCAAACTTCTCCAAAAACAAGGGAGGCTGGGGGGAAGGCATTGTATAGTTATATTCCCAAAGTGCTCGCTCAAGAACTTTGTTTCTAGTTGCAAAATGAGGCGACTGCAGGTGGAAATGTAAACAACATTTGAACATTAATGTCAGCGCACCGCCAACATTCAACACCTAGCTTGTGCTGAAGTGCATGAAGATAAGTGATTGTTCGTTCATTTTGGTTGTCCTGAGTGTTTTGTATCTTGCCTGAAGAAGACCTAAGAGGTCGAAACGTGTCGTGTTTTGTCTTGTGATTCGTTTGTCCACTTTTTTTTTTTTTGCGGTGCGCTAACATTAATATTTTAAATCTGTTTCTTGATTTTCAATGTATTGCTTTTGTTAGTTTGTTTTATTTTCACTAAACATGTGTACAACAGACGACAAAATCGTTTGGGTAAACAAGTCTGCATGCACTCACATAACTTTTACATCAATATAGAGATTTAAAGAAAAAAGTCTTTCTTTCTCCAATGCCATTTATCCCCGGCGCCCCCCTCATATCCAGCCACACTCAGGTTTGTCCATTGGAATCATCAGCACAGCAGTCTGCAAGGAGCAACCAAATATCGAGTCGACAAGAGGCACCCTCCCAGAGGAGGCACTGCCACTCAACCAAGAGACTTTGCTTGTGTTCAGTGAAGACTGTGAAACTAAAAGATCTTGAAAGAAGCTGGAAGACAAAAAAAATCCCTTAACAAATTTAAACAAGATAAGGAGAGGGTAGGCCTCCGCCACAACCAAAAGCTTCCTGGGTCCACCATCTGAGCAGGATCCGAACCAAAATCGAACGAGCTCATTCTTGGGCAACACTCCATCTTTCCACTAACTGCTTAGGCAAAGTGGTTAGCATCGCAGCTTCCTGGCTGGGAGATCATGGGTTTGATTCCCATCAGACCCATTGTGGGGTTTTTCTGTTCCGACTGGCCCCTACCCAGAACTGAGTTTGCGACAGGCTCAAATGGGAAGACGTGGACCACACAGTCGGGTTTCATCCACTTGATAGATGCATCCCTGACAGCGTCACTCAAATTTCTTGATCAACACTGCAAGGGTCTGTATGACTTGGGCCTGGTCAATGCCAGAATGTTTCATAAAAGTAAGTGTGGAGTACAGCCCTGTCAAGCAGTCTCAGAACAGAAGGGAAATCCACAGCATTGCATTAATCATCCTCATCAATCTGCACACACACACACACACACACACACACACACACACACACACACACACACACACACACACAATGTCTCCAATGCTGTGGCCCTTCATGCCCTGCTGTAATGCTGAAATTAATTTTGATTTTCTCTCCTCTTTAATGCCCTTAATGAGCTTCTGTTCGGGTCAACGGCAAATTAATAGGGATTGTTCCATTTGTAGGTCATTTATTGTATGCATCCCGTGGCACAAAGATAAATCAAAAGCACAGAGAACAAGCCAGAGAACTTCTTAAAAGGAGAGAAAGAAACAAGCAAACAAACAAACTAAAAAGAGAAAGAAAGCCAAACTCACTTCATACAACCAGTCCACCATCATGGGATCCCTGGATATCACCACCCCATCGCCATTCCTACGATCCGTCTTTTCCGCGGTCAGTCTACCGTTGCTCAGTGTGATCTTTTCACCGTGGTTCTCATGAAACTGCAGAGCAGGCAACTGCAACACGAGTACCCCCTCCCCTCCCAAAGTAATCAATTGAGGCAAAGCTTGTCTATCAATAGAGTTTTTTTTTTCTCTTCTACATTTTTCTTCCTTTTTTTCTTGCAGTCCCATCTTCCGAGTCATTTCAGAGGCACAACCCCCACGCCGGTCATTCTGGCACCCTGTCCACAGCCACACCCTGGCTTGTCCCATCGCAGCCTAAGCACCTGCTGTTCACAGGGTGCTGTCAGTGTCGTCATGGGGCAACCCAGCGGAGGAGACACTGCGTGGCTGCTGAATCATTTCGGTGGTGTTCAGTGGTGCCTCTTCTGATCCAACATATGCAGGGCACCCCCTACAAAGTCCCCTACTGATACGAGCATCGCCCTCTGAAGGCTGCCACCACGTCTGTCCAGCAACAATCCCATGAACTTGCTGATGCGGCAACCTTGACACAAACTCACCAAGGGCCACATAATTTGACCTTTTCAACTCGCCAAGGGCCACAGAATTTGACCTTTTCAACTCGCCAAGGGCCACAGAATTTGACCTTTTCAACTGCCACAGAATTTGACCTTTTCTACGCTGATTGATGAGGATGAGGATGAGGATGCTATGGAGTTCTCATTTTGGTTGGAGACTACATATTAGAGCTGTACTCTGTGATTACTTTCATGATGTATCAACCAGACCCATGAGATACAGACACCTGCAGTGCTGGTCAGGAAATTTGAGCAACACATTTAAACGAGTTAGAGATGCTAACATAAAGTGAATTAAATTCGATTGTGTGATCCAAGTGTCTAACATCATCTGGCGATGAAAAGACATTCAATAAACCACTGAACTGAACTGAACTGAACTGTGTGATCCAAGTCTTTTCAACTGAGCGCGCAGCAAACTCAGCTCTGGACAGGAGCCAGTCGGGGCAGAAAAATCCCACAAGTAAACGGCTCTGATGGGAATGAAACCCATGACCACCTAACTGAGAATCCAGGACAGTAACCACTGCACCACAGCATTTGATACCAGCTGGTTTACCCTTGCACCCAATTCTTAAAAACCAGATCTTATTTCTAAATGCACTCACTAACCTATAGCTCACATACACACACACACACACACACACACACACACACACACACACACACACACACACACACACCACACAAATATGTCAGCCCATGGCCCTTCCCAAGTCATCACAGTTTTAAACAGTCAATCATCAGAATCAGATCTAACCCCCTAGAGTGTCAGGAGATAAGGGCCGAAACACTTGCTTGAAGGGGGCTTCTCTTCTGAGGACTCTCTGCTGCCACGCTCTCCACGAGTTTCTTTCTACTGATGCATGGGTAAACCATTGACTTCCGGGAATAGGCCGGAGGACGTCCGGGAAAGACCGGAGGACACTGGGAAAGACCAGAACCAAGGGCTCTGTGGGCTGGCTCCCCACTTTGCCTTAAACATGTGGCTACTAAAAATAAAAGGAAAAGATGCTCCCAGGATTCACCGAAAGGGGGAGAGAATGATGAATCCATCGGTGCTCAACCAATCATGACTGCAAATCCCAAACGGACTATGAACATGGACCAAATGGAATATCCATGTGTCTGTGGAAAGCGTTTCGCTACCACCCGTGGCATGAAGATCCACAGAACAAAGATGGGATGTGTGAAGACTCATCTGAATGAGCAGCAGCGCACTGCATCAGCAGATAAGACGTCGGAAGACCAAGGCCAGGATTTAAACCACAGTGCCAAGGACATCCACGCTGTTGGTTCGGATGAGGAATTTGCACAGGCCCTCGATGCCAGGCGCCTGAAACTCAACCTGCCACGAGCAAACGAAACTGAAGATTGGGAGAAACTGGATGCAAAAATCGTCCAAAGACTCGATGCACTGATAGGGAAAAGCACCCTGGAACACAAACTAGCCACATATGGGGACATTGTGTATGCCACATGTAGAGACGCCTATGGAGCAAAACTACCCAAAGAGAAAACACCTCCAAAGAAATCCAGACGCCAAGAAAAGATGGACAAGATCAGGGTCCAAAAGAAAAACCTCAAGATGCAAATGAAGACCGCACTGCCAGCTGAAAAACAAGGCTTGGAAAAACTGTGGAAAGACCTGAAAGAAAAACACAGTGCCCTCAGCAAAGCGGAATCTGCGAGGAAGAGGAAGAGCAAAAAGAAGAAGACACAAGAGCGCTTCTTCAGAGACCCCTTCCAGTTTGCCAGAACACTGTTTGAGCAGCCAAAATCTGGGACCCTAAGTGTGGACAAAGGAGTTCTTGAGCAGCATCTGAGGAAAACATACTCTGACCCACAGAGCAAAGCACCACTCGACATTCAAGGTCTGGTGTGGCCAACCAACCCTGAGGAACAGTTCAATGGCAAGCCTCCAACGTTGGCGGAAATCAAGAAGGTGGTCGACAAAGCCAGAGCCAAATCATCACCAGGGCCAAACGGAATACCTTACCAGCTTTACAAGAAATGTCCCAAGGTGCTGGAGTGGCTCCACAGGCTGCTGCGATCGGCTTGGAGAAACCAGAAGATCAGCGGCCAGTGGATGACGGCAGATGGTGTGTACATCCCCAAAGAGCAAAACTCAAGTGACATTAGCCAGTTCAGGCCAATATCACTACTGAACGTCGAAGGGAAAATCTTCTTCTCTGTCATGGCAGCAAGGCTGACCAAGTACCTGATGGAAAACAAGTACTTGGATGTGTCAGTCCAGAAAGGTGGCATCCCAGGCGTGGCGGGCTGTGTAGAACACGCCACAATGATCTGGGACGCAATCCAAAAAGCAAAAACAGAAAAGAGAGACCTGGACGTAGTGTGGCTTGATCTGGCAAACGCATATGGATCTGTGCCCCATGAGATGATACAGTTGGCTCTTGAGATGTACCATGTGCCAAAGAACATCCGCGACATGCTCAAGAAGTACTTCAATGGCTTCTCAATGCGGTTCTCTACCAAGGAGTACACAACAGACTGGATCAACTTGGAAGTGGGTATTGCAATGGGCTGTGCAATTTCCCCAATACTGTTCGTGCTGGCAATGGAACTCATCTTGAAAGCAGCAACAAACAACGCGAGACAAACAGACCTTGGCGATGGATACAAGATGCCTCCTCTCAAGGCCTTCATGGATGACACTACAGTGATTTCATCCAGAGAAGACGAGACACGTCATGTGCTGGAGAGGCTGGACGACATAGTTGCCTCATCCAGAATGAAGTTCAAGCCAAAGAAATCACGGAGTCTCTCACTGAGGAAAGGAAAAGTGGCCGGATCTGTGGTCTTCAGTGTTGCCAACCAGGCCATTCCAACAGTCACAGAAGAACCAGTCAAGAGCCTTGGAAGATGGTATGATGATACGCTGAAAGACACACAAAGAGCAAAAGAAACCAAGCAGATGGCGGAGGAAGGCTTGGAGACCATTGACCAGTGTGGGCTCCCTGGCAAATACAAGGTCTGGTGTCTGCAGTTCATGCTGATACCAAAGCTGCTATGGCCTCTGATGATATACGACATCTGCACCAGCATAGTGGAGGCAATGGAAGCCAAAATCAACAAGTTCACAAGGAAATGGCTTGGTGTCCCACCCTGTCTGACTGACATAGCGCTGTACTGTCGCCAAGCAAAGCTGAAACTACCCCTGAAATCCATCCTGGAGGAATACAAAGCAGGGAAGATCAGACTTCAAAGCATGCTGGAGGACTCAGGAGACAAGGTGGTAGAAGCAATTAAGCCCCAGCTGAAGACAGGCAGAAAATGGAAAGTTCAAGAGGCGATGGATTCTGCAAAAGAAAGTCTCAAGATCAGAGAAATAACAGGACACACACAGACCAACAGACAGGGACTGGGGGTGACCAAAACTGAATGGTGGTCAAAGGCCAAAGGAAAAGCCAAAAGAGACATGATGATTCAGGAGATGAGAAAAGAAGAGACCAAAAAAGACTCCAAAAAGCAGTCCAGCAGAGCCAGCAAGGGCAATGGACAACGTGGGAGAATGCACTCCAAAGAAGTCTCACTTGGAATGACATTTGGCACATGGCCCCTCTCAGGATCAGCTTCATTCTCAGATCTGCATATGACCTTCTGCCCTCAAATGCAAACCTGGTGAAGTGGGGGAAAACAGACGATCCTGCATGCCCCCTCTGCCATGAAAAACAAACAGTGGAGCATGTCCTAAGCTCATGTAAAGTAGCCCTGGCTCAAGGAAGGTACACATGGAGGCACAACCAAGTGCTCAAAGAAATTGTACAAGTAGTCTGGGCTAGTACCAACACCACAAAAGGGAAAATCAGGACTCCAAAAGCACCCGCAACATTCTTCACGGCAGGAGGCAGCAAATCATGGCCAAGAACAACAGTGCCACTCGAAACATGCAGGCAGAGTCTGCTGGACGGGGCAGATGACTGGGAGTGCACTGCAGACCTCCCAGAATGGAAGAGTCACCCAGAGATCATCAGCAAGAGTGGCATGAGACCAGACATAGTAGTCCACTCTAAGTCAACCAAGCAGCTGATCATGATCGAGCTCACGGTGCCATATGAGAACAGAATGGAGGCAGCTCAAATCTACAAGACTGAAAAGTATGCTGATCTGGCAAACAGCCTGAGGAGAGAAGGCTATCAGGTCAAAGTCCTCACTGCAGAAATTGGAGCTAGGGGGTTTGTAGGAACGTCTGCATACAGCCTCATGAAACAGCTCTCAGTTGCAGGGAAGGAAAAAACCAGAGCCCTGAAAGCAATGGCAGAAGCGGCAGAGAGGTGTTTCAAGCTGGATCTGGTCAAGGAGGAACAAAAGTGAACTTCATAAGGCTTAATTTCCCTACAAATATCAGGTGTCCCTGTGGCTCAGTGGTTAAAGCGCGAGTCATTAAGTGGAAAATGAGCATGTCCAGAGGGTCATGGGTTCGAATCCCAGCCATGGCTCGTCCCAAGATGGGAAAAAAAAAAGGGGCAGCAGAGGGACATCCGGAGTCATGAACCGGGTGTGGCCCAACCCCCCTAGAGTGTCAGGAGATAAGGGCCGAAACACTTGCTTGAAGGGGGCTTCTCTTCTGAGGACTCTCTGCTGCCACGCTCTCCACGAGTTTCTTTCTACTGTAGAGCAGTGCAATAAGTTAGCAATGACAGGCTAAAATATCTTCATTTTCCGCCCTCAGTCACCTCGTGCTGAAACTAAAACTATGTCATCAAAAAACTAGCACAACCAATCAGAGTTTCTCAGAGATGTGCTCAAAGACAGGAAATCAGGCTTAACAGGACTTGGACGTGTGTCAATACAGACTGCACAGCCGCAGGCCTCGCTGCAAACAATGTGTTAAACAAGTGGCGGTATTCTCCAAGCTTACTTTACCCATCTCCGATAACTCCTGTTCGATACGGATCACTGCCTGGGGGTCAATGGTCAAGGTCAGCCTCTGGTTCACCATGTCCAAGGTCAGGTCTTGGCTGCAGTCCAGGCTGCCGACGCGTGTTTTCATCATGGCTATCATGTCACTGAATGACCCATG
Source organism: Conus canariensis (assembly GCA_033310375.1). Taxonomy (NCBI): domain Eukaryota; kingdom Metazoa; phylum Mollusca; class Gastropoda; order Neogastropoda; family Conidae; genus Conus; species Conus canariensis. The sequence continues at coordinate 2,802 of JAMYXO010005093.1, read as the reverse complement.
GGTGGACAGCCTCTCTGCCTGCTGAACGATGTGGGAATGCATGGCAAACCTTCCACGCTGTTTCTGCAGGCTGGCCTTCCCATCAAGCATCTGACTCTTGAGGGCAGCGCTCGTGCTCAATACGCGGTCTTCCAGACACTGGCAATAGTCCTGAACAGCTTTCTCCAAACGTTGACGAACAGCCTTGACATCTGCCACTCCTGCCTCCGTCTGTCTGTCAACCTCCTGGATTTTTTCATCCACATCTGCGATAGCTCTGTCCAATGCGTCCAACCCAGACTTTAGGGTGGTCGCCACATCTGTCAACATAGCACATGATTCTTGCACTCTCTTTTCCACTGTGATCACACGCTGACAGAGGCTGTGGTGCCTGGTAGCACACAAAACACACACAGAGACACTGTGAGTGGGTTAGAACATCTGCGCCAGTTTGTTGGCATGAGCGGCGCATGTTGTGGGACGTTTCGTAGCCAAGTCATCGGCGGTCAGGGTGGACAAACTCTCCATCTGGTGATGCTGACTGAGAGACTGCTTCTCATGTAATCTGCTGCACGTCGGACAGAACATGTCACTGCAGCTGAAACACAGAGACACATCGGCCTCATCCTCACACATACAGCAGACACGCGGTTTGGACAACAGGCGTTCAGCCTCCACCATGGCAGCCATAAGCAGGTGGATAAGATAAGATAAGATAATGTTGCTTATAGCCCAGCCGACCGCAAAGGGCCACATCAGGGCTGTCACCACGTAAAATCAACTCACAAGTCATTTAAAAAAAACAAAAAAAACACACCTTTCACACATCTCTTTAAATGACATCTTCTAGAAACACACCAGAAACTTCGTTAAAAATCTTTCATCCGTAAAATCTTAAATCAGATGAAAAATGTCAATCTCTCTCAAAAACTCAAAGATCACGTCAGGCGGGACATCTCTGAACAGGTTTTTCATGGACTCCGCTGTAAAATGTTTGTGTCTCACATCGTGCAAGTCCCAACACTCTAAAAGAATATGTTTCATTGTGAGTGGCACATGACATGGAATGCACCACGGAGCTTCTTCGCTCTTTAAAAGGTACGAATGGGTAAAATACGAATGGCCGGTGTGCAGCCGGCACAGAACTGTTTCTTCTTTACGACCACCAGATGTAGATGAGAGGAACTCCTTAACGTTTGGACGGATCTGGAAGAGTTTGTTATCCGTCTGTGTATTCCAATCCTCCTGCCAGAGGTCTCTCACATAATCATTAATTTTGGGTTTCAGATCTGAGCAGGGGGTATATATGTTGGACAGTTTCTCTCTTGTGGCATTCTTGGCTAACAATCAACCATTTCGTTCCCTCCAATGCCAACATGACCAGGAACCCAAGCCAGAATAATGTTGTAACCATCTTTCAACTTGCTAAAAAGTTCAAAGAAATGTAAAAGTTCTGGATGCTGAAGATTGCGGCCAGCTATGGCCTCCAAAGCTGACAGCGAATCCCACAGAACCAGAAAGTCCCTCTTCTTAGATTGTGAAATTATCTTCAATGCCAAAACCAGAGCAGTAAGTTCAGCAGAATAGACAGAAGCATCTGGAGGGATATGTTTTAACAGTATCTGAGAAGGAGCACCAGGGCAATAGGCTGCACAGGCCACTCCATCCTCAGACTTGAAACCGTCAGTGAAAATTTTCTGATAAGATTTTGAACAGGGGTCAGCATACAAGGCCTTGTATGCCAGAGAGCTGGTAGACTCTTTGCGAAAAGCTGCAAGATCAAAACGAATCTCTGGTGTGAAAAAGGTCCATGGAGGCTGATACGGAAACTTGGAAAAATCAGACACAACTCCTCCTGCATTCCGCGCGTGAGGCTGCATACGAAGACCAAACGGGCGAATACAGTTAGGGTTGTTTTCGAATTTGCTTTGAAACTGGAGGTCAAAGACACAGTCATAGGCAGGATTCTGCGGTTCTGAGAACAGTCTGATATAGTAATTTAGAGACATTTTCAGCCTGCGGTTGGACAGTGAGGGTTCACCTGCCTCTGCGTACAGGCTGTACACAGGGGTGGTGCGGAATGCTCCAAGACAGAGACGAAGCCCTTGATGGTGGATAGGGTCCAAGAGTTTCAGATAAGAGGGTCTTGCAGAGCCGTACACAGCATAACCATAGTCCAGTTTGGAGCGGACCAAGGCTCTGTAGAGACACAGCAAAGTTTTCTTATCCGCGCCCCAGTCAGTGTGTGCTACGACCCGCAGAATATTCAGAGCTTTCTGGCAAGAAGTTTTGAGATTTTTAATGTGGCTGAGAAAGTTGAGTTTTTGGTCAAAAATAACTCCGAGGAATTTGGCTTCTTTTACAGCTGGAATGGTGGATTTGTCCAGACGAATTTCAGGATCAGCAAAAAACTGACGAAAATTGTGAAAATGGATTGACTGAGTTTTGGTACGTGAGAAGGTAAACCCGTTTTCCTCGGCCCACTGTTAGATCTTGACACAAAGTTGGAGTCGACGCTGTACGCTGGCGTAAGAAGCTCCAACTGCGTACAGCGCAAAATCGTCAACGAACAGAGCGGTCTCAGAACCCTGGCTTACCGATTTGACAATGTCGTTAATTTTAATGCTGAAAAGGGCAGGAGAAAGGATGCTCCCCTGAGGTACACCCAACTCCTGCCCATGGATGTCAGAGTGTGTGGTGCCAACACGAACCTGGAACTGTCGATCAGCCAGAAAGTTTTGGATATACAGAGGCAGGAGACCACGAAAACCAAGTTTGAGCAGGTCCATTGGATTCCTGATTTCCATGTGGTGTCGTACGCTT
>JAMYXO010005092.1:0-16134 GCA_033310375.1 Conus canariensis | reverse complement strand
AACAACAGAATCGCTGGCATTAAATGTCGATTCATAGGTAAGTTTATAACTTAGTGCGCCTTGGTAATATGGCTGATGCGTCTTCAACAGTTCAAAATCTAGAGGAACGCAAAATCTGTTGCCAAATGCTAGTGCTACTGCCTGGTCTTTATTATCATCCTCCACATTCTCCGCATTAAGCCTGTGTTTAAGGCCGTTTGGGCCCTGTATCCCCTGATAAACTTTGTCTTTTCTTTCTTCTGTGGGCAGCCATAGGTCAGAATACAGTGCAAAAATGTCTGCGTTATTTAGTGAGAAGACTTCTCTGCCCTCCAGTTTAATTAACATAGATTTAATAATAGCCCTGCCCAAGTTGGCAACAACAGTAGCATTAGGATCTGCTGTATCAATATCTATTTTGAACGATAGTTTAGTCGTGCTTGGCATTATAACATCATCAGCACCAAGATCAGGAAATCTGACTGTTAACACTTGATTGGGCTGGACTGTTGATGGATTATTTATAACAAGCATAGTCTGTCTTATACCTTTTACGCCCATGGGTTCTTTCGCTTTTCTGTATGGATCAAGATCGCAGCTGTATGAGTTCTTTTTTTATATAAAATAAAAAAAACAATATTATAAATATGGATGAAGATTATGACGTGCTTGATCCTGCTGAAGAAGAAGAACCTACTCCTTCATTGCGTCAAGAACTTCAAGGAGCAGGTTCTTCACTCCCTAGACAACGTCAAGAACTATTGCGACTAAGAATTGAATCATTCTATAGAAGTATAGGACAAGAGCCACCAGAAGTAGTTGATCCTAACGATTTTGAGCAAGAAGATAATCATTTGTATATAAGGACTAGTACAGGAGACCGTGTAAGAGTTACTACAAAAGCAGACCCAAACAAGTTTTTAAGTAAGAACACAATTACTAGAGACCTTCCTATTGCTGACCAAAAGCAATTAAACATTTCATATCTAAGGTCTGAGGCTGTTAGTCTTTTACAGAACGTGGGGCGAGAGTTGCCAACAGAATCTGAAATACAAATGTTCTCTATTGAAGAGTTAGGTCAAAGAACAGATGAAGCAATAGCAGAAATTGAAACGAGTTTTAATGAGGAGACACAGTTAAAAACAACTGATGATTCTCCATTGCCTATGCGTGAAATGATGGGTCTTAATGCTGCTCTACGGACAATAAGGGGTGAACTAGCAAGCAATGTGGCAAAACTTGGTGAGCTAGATAGAGAAATAGAAGAAGAAAAAAATAAATTGGCTGATGCAGATGATAACAATTTAGGGCAAGAGGAAAAGGCTAGAATACAGCAGAAAATACAGGATTTAATGCTAGAAAGATCAGCCAGGTTAGAAGCGCTGTCTACTAATGGAGCACAGCTAGCATCACAAACAAGCAGAATTAGAGAAACTATAACAAAATACTTTATGAAAACACTACATTAGCAGAAAGAATAAGGACTCTGTTCAGAGAACAGGGGATTACAATAGCTAGTATAATAACAGCCATTGGGTTTGCTATCTCTACACTCGTTTATGCATTAACTGGCAGTACACCAACAGGGCCACAAGTGCCTCCAGTGCCTCCAGCGCCTGGTAAAAGTTGGATTAAAAAACAATTACACCACCTAGCAAACTTATTAAAGAAGTTAGCTGCCAAAGCACTTGATGCTCTGCCTGGCATATTGGGCAGTGTTGTTAGTTGGGTTTTGTCTACTATAGGCAAAGTGGCTGGTTATATGGCTGACCATCTGTGGACATTGGGGGTGCTAGCTGCTGGTTTAATTTTTAGTGAAATAAAGTATAGCCAACCCAGTAAAAGTTAAAAACACAACAAGAGCTGTCTTTTCACTAGTGTGTCTGTCAGAGTGAGGTATATTAACAGGCGCTGGTGGGCTGCTTTCTGGCGGTGGGTTGCTTTCTATAACTGGCGGTGGTGGGTCGCTTTCTATAACAGCTGGTTGTTCAGAGCTAGATATTTTTTTTAATGGATGGTGCAGGCCTTGTGTTTAAGCCTTGATTGTGTCCTAAGTTTTGGTCATCTCCAGCTATGAGGATTTCATTATTATAATTCTGTATCATGCCAATTTGTAGTCTAAGGTCAGAGGGTAGCATATATAATCCATGGCCTACAACAAAGTCAACCTTTGACCTAGCATGTGCAAGAACGTCTTGATATCTTTCTATGCTGGAAGGCAAATCAACAGCAGAGTTAATAGCATCTTCTAAATTAGCCAAATATTGTTTTCTTTCTTCAAAACCTGTAGATTGATCCACTATGTTAGACTTGGTCTGCGCTTGCGCTCCTAATAGACACCAAACGTATGTTCGTATAGAGTCATTAAGTCTTTGCACTCCTGGCATTGTTAGGCCTTTACTTTCATCTAAAATAAATGTTGTCCAGGCATCGGAGTGTTTTTGTTCTATTGACCCCAATCTAACTTGTTTGGTTGGTTGAAAAGAGGTGTGGCCAGGCCAGTAGTCAAAATGGTATTCTCTACGTTCACCCCACAAATACAATGTGCCCAACCCGTGATTACGGTCTAACTTTTGTCTAAAGTCAGTTGAAAGTTTAATGTTAAATTCATTGCAGATTTTTTCATATGCATTCTTGTACATTGGGTTATTAAATGGAACAAAGGATTTATCGTTGGGGAAAGGTACTTGTAGTTCAGTTAGTATGCGTCTATACTGGTAATAAACATGAAAGTTATATACTGACCTTACTAAGAGATTGGGGTGGTTTAAATGGTTTGCATATGAAACACCACAGCCAGTAGTTGAGCAGTAAATTGCAAAATTTAATTGATTTTGGTAAAAGAGCATGGGCTTGACAGACCATAACTTTGGCACTCTATCATTTTTTATTGGAGGATTTAAATATGCTTGTAGAGGATTTACAAGTCTGGCTTCAAAGCCATATGTTTCATCTACTGCAATGGTTAGAATACTGAAGTCCAATGATTTGGGGTTATAAAACGCTCTTACATTGTAAGTGGCGCTTTCGTTATATTTAAAAGGTTCCATTTTTAAATAGTTTTAAAAAGGACGCACATTTATATAACCAAGCAAAAAGAGCGTGTGTTTTTAAAGTATCCACTTGACAATAGAAGTGGTCAGTATAGGGTTGCTCTCAGCGAACATGGTTTTAAAGCAAATTGGATTAACATATCTGAAAAAGCTCAAAATAACTGGATGGATATTAAGGACGAACAAGGTAATCAATTAAGACATGTAAAAATACCCGATGGTTACTACAGCTTTTGTTCTTTAAAAGAAGTATTTAGCAAATTTGGCATGAAGTTAAAAATTAATGAGGCAAACCTCAGAATTACTGTTTCTTCCAGAACTTGAAAGGGAGTACGTTTTTCCTAGAGGCCTTGCTCGAATTTCAGGCTTTTATGATAGTGGTGAAACGTATCATATTAGAACACATATGTACTTACAAATTGGTCTTTATGAGTATGTAGGTAGTAGACCATCTGATTTTCTAATTAACCCAATGTTGCTTGTTCATTTAAATGAATTAAAAACAGATGCTAATTTGTTTAATGGCCAGCCATCTACAATTCTAAGAGCTGTACCATCAACTGGGGCAGGTTATTGCGATTATCAGTTAAATACATTTGAAAACAAACTATTTAAAGAATTAGTTTGTGGGCAGATAAATTTATTGTGTGTAACAATAACTGACCAGGACAGAAAACAGGTTGTTTGTTCTGGTTTATTAACAGTGCGTGAAATAAGTAAGTAACAAAGTAACAGAGTTTTGCAAAAAATTTATATTGATTTTTTATGCCTGAGAGAATGTCAATATGCCGGTTCAACCACACCACATCTATTTAGCCCAACAAACCCCTTTATACCATCTTTTATTTGATTTCTTGCTGTTTTAGCCCTGTTATTTTTTTATTTTTTTATTTTTTTTACTTTTGTAAAAAGAGGGGTTACAGGGCTAAAACAGCAAAAAAAGATAAAAAAATGGATGTTAAAAAGTGGGTTTGCAGGGCTAAATAGATGTGGTGGGGTTGAACCGGCATATTGATATTCTCTCGGGGCATAAACATGTTCTTGAATTCTTAGGCCAGAATTATGTTTTCCTGATGATTAATCTTTGAACAAGAAACTTCTTGATGCCAAGCATTTCCATGTGTAACCCCATAAGACTTACAGCTACTGTAATATCCTTCAGGGTACTTGGGTTCCTAAGTCCCCTTGTATAGTGAACCTCTCTTTCAGGCAATTTTCCTGATTGTTGTGAATGAATGGCAGTGATTAACAGGTCCACTGATTTAAATGATTATGTGATGCCATACTGTCAAACTCTTGTTTCTGTCTAAATGTTTGTTGAGCCAGAGGAGATTTCTGCTTGTGTTCTTTCCCTTATGTCCCAGACTACCTTATCCAATGCATACACTCAACCTGATAGCCAGCCCATGACACACACACACACACACACCACACACACACACACCCCACACAACACACACAACACACGCACACACACGCATGCACGTACACACACACACACACACACACACACACACACACACACACACACACGCACGCACGCACGCACGCACCCCACACACACACATACGCACATGCACACATATATATTCCATGGCCCTCTGTTATCCAGTCTGATATCCAGTGATTTAGCACTTCTGCCTCTGCTCTGTGATTAAAACGTCAATGTGCGAGGAACTCAACAGGTAAAAACGAAAAACACGGTGATGCCTGTCACCTCCAGAACCAGGTAACCGTTTAAGAGTGACATGCGTGCACAGCACGTAACACAAGAAGAACACCTGCCAGTAATCCAAAAAGCAACGAACACTTTCCAAGGTCTTCCTCAGGAGACTTTCATGGAGCCATCAACTTATGGAAACAAGTCACAGAGGTTGTCACTCACTCACCCCCATCCCCCCCCCCAACCCCCCAACCCCCACTCACCTCCTCTCCCTAACCTCTGCACGCCCATCACACCTCCCAGCAATCACGTATCTCCCCCACCCACCCCTCCAACCAACCCGCACTTGCTGCCCTAACACCCTGCATCACTTTACCCTCCATCCACCCCACCCCACCCCCCTCCCCTCCCCGCCCCTTCCCTCAACTCCCTGTTTCGTCCACACCTGCAGTTTGATATCCAGTGATTTAGCACTGTCCCTTCTGTCTCTGCTCTGCGAATAAAACGTCAAGGCACGAGCTTGCTCACCAAGGTAAAACGAAAAACAGGGTGATGCATGTCACCTCCAGAACCAAGTAACTCTGAAAGCAGAATAGGCATGCACAACGTGTACACAAGAGACAGTTAATATCTTTGTTCTACCTCACCACATCTCATTTTGCCCGAAACCCCCCTTTTTCACAATCAAATCTCGTCCATCTCATACTACTTTTTGCCAAAATTAACACCTTTTTCTACAATCAAACTTAACATGCAAAACCTCCAAAAATCGAAGTAATCGTTATTTTAAAATGGGGGGTTTTCGTGCAAAACAAAACCGGGTGATATAGCTCCGACATAACTTTTATCTCTCCATAGCATAAAATCTAAAGGTTTACAGTACGCTCTTCTACTTCCAGCACCACCAACAAATCAGAGCAAACAACCGGCCTTCCATCTTGGTTAGTTATTTTTACACACACTGAATTTATAGGCCCTTCAACTAATTCTTTAAATTGACTGTTTTCACCAAATGTATATGACTGATAATCGCAAAACCCCACCTTAGTTGACGGGAGTGCTCTTAGAATCGTAGATGGCTGACCATTATACAAATTAGTGTTTGTTTTTAATTCGCTTAAATGAACATACGACCTTGGGTTAATTAGAAAATCGGATGGTCTACTGCCTGCATACTCGTAGAGGCCACTTTCTAAGTACTTATGGGTGTTAACACTATACGTTTCACCGCTATCATAAAAGCCCAAGATTCGCGCAAGCCCTTTAGGGAAAGTGTATTCTCTTCTTTCTTCTGGAAAGTGCATAGTAATTATAAGATTTGCCTCATTAATTTTTAACTTAATGCCGAAATTGCTAAATACTTCTTTTAAAGAACAAAAGTTGTAGTAACCATCAGGTATTTTTAACTGCTTTAATAAATTACCTTGCCCGCCCTTAACATTCACCCAGTTATTTTTAGCTTTTTCAGATATATTAACCCACCTAACTTTAAAACCAATTTCTCTAAGAGCAACCCTATTATTACCACGCCTATTGTCAATTGGATACTTTAAGAACACGCGCTGGTTTTGCTTGGTTATATAAAGGAACATCCTTTTTAAATCCTTTTTTAAAAAATCTATTAAAAAATGGAACCTTTTAAATATAATGAAAGTGCCACTTACGATGTAGGAGGGGTTTATGAGCCCAAATCTTTGGACTTTAGTAACCTAACCATCGCAGTGGATGAATCATATGGCTTTCTAGTCAGGCTTGTAAACCCACTAACTAGATATTTAAATCCTCCAATAAAGAGTGATAGAGTGCCATCAGCATGGTCAACTCATCCTATGGCCTTTTACCAGAATCAGTTAAATTTTGCAGTTTACTGCTCAACCACTGGCTGCGGTGTTTCATATACAAACCATTTAAACCACTCCCAACCTCTTAGTAAGGTCAGTATATAACTTTCATGTTTATTATCAGTATAGACGCATACTAACTGAACTACAAGTACGCCTCCCCAACGACAACGCGTTTAATCCATTTCTCAGCCCAATGGACAATAATGCATATGAAAGAATCTGCAACGAATTTAACATTAACCCTTCAAATAACTTTAGACAAAAGTTAGACCGCAATCACGGGTTAGGCACATTGTATTTGTGGGGTCAGCGTAGAGAATATAATTTTGACTACTGGCCCGGCCACACCTCTTTTAAGTCAAACTCCCAAGTTAGATTGGGGGCCATAGAACAAAAACACCCCAATGCTTGGGCAACATTTATCTTAGATGAAAGTAAAGGCCTAACAATGCCAGGAGTGCAAAGACTTAATGACTCCATACGCACGTACGTTTGGTGCCTTTTAGGAGCGCAAGCACAGACCAAGTCTAGCATAGTGGATCAATCTACAGGCTTTGACGCCAGAAAACAATTTCTAGCCAATTTAGAAGATGCTATTAACTCTGCTGTTGATTTGCCTTCCAGCATACAAAGGTACCAAAACGTTCTTTCACATGCTAGGTCAAAGGTTGACTTTGTTGTGGGTCATGGATTATACATGCTGCCTTCTGACCTTAGACTACAGATTGGCATGATACAGAATTACAATAATGAAATCCTCATAGCCGGAGACGACCAAAACTTAGGACACAATCAAGGCTTAAACACAAGGCCCGCGCCAGCCATTTTAAAAAAAGTATCTAGCCCTGAAAGCGACCCCCCACCAGTTATAAGCAGCCCGCAGCCAGAAAGCGACCCCCCGCCCGTTGATGTACCTCACCCCGACAGACACACTAGCGAAAAGACGGCCCTTGTTGTGTTTTTAACTTTTACTGGATTAGCCATACTTTATTTCACTAAAAATTAAACCGGCAGCCAGCACTCCTAACGCCCACAGATGGTCGGCCATATAACCAGCCACTTTGCCTATGGTAGACAAAACCCAACTAACAACACTGCCTATTATGCCAGGCAGAGCATCAAGCGCTTTGACAGCTAACTTCTTTAATAGGTTTGCTAGATGGTGCAGTTGTTTTCTAATCCAACTTTTACCAGGCTGAGGCGTTGGAGGCGCTACTGACCCTGTTGGCGCACTGCCGGTTAATGCATAAACCAGTGTAGAGATAGCAAACCCAACGGCCGTTAATATACTAACTATTGTAATCCCCCGCTCTCTGAACAGAATCCTTATTCTTTCTGCTAGCGTAGTATTTTCATGAAGTATTCTGTTTATAGTTTCTCTGATTCTGCCTGTTTGGTATGCTATTTTTTCTCTGTTAGTAGACAACGCCGCTAACCTGTTTTTTTCTTTCTATCCTTAAATCCTGTATTTTCGCCTGTATTCTAGCCTTTACTTCTAACCCTAAATTGTTATCATCTGCATCGCCCAGTTTATTTTTTTCTTCTCTTATCTCTATATCTAACTCACCAAGTTTTGACAAGTTGTTTTTTAGCTCGCCATTTATTCTCCGTAGAGTATCATCAAGGCCCTGAGTTCACGTATAGCAGCTTTAAGATTCCTGTGTACACTCTCAGGCAATGGAGGATCATCAATTGTTTGTAAAGCTGCTTCTTCTTCAGGACTCAGCTCACGTTCTCTTTGACTAGGCGAACCGACAATTGTTTTTAACTGTGTCTCCTCATTAAAACTCGACTCAAGTTCTGCTATTGCTTCATCTGTTCTTTGACTTAATTCTTGAAGAGGTATGTTTTGCATTTCAGACTGCGCTGGCAACCTTTGCTCCAAGTTCTGTAAAGCGCTAACAGCCTTAGACCTTAGAGCAGACTTCCTTGGATCTGCAATATTTAATCGCCTTCTGACCCGAATAGGAATCTCCCCAAGTGAGCCCGGAGTTAAAAACTCGGAGGGGTCCCGGCTATCAGTAACTTGTTTACGCATTTGTTTATTGCCCTTCTTATAATTTATAAACAAATGACCTTCCTCGTCTCCGCCCACTTTTCCCATCTCAAAATCGTTAGAATCGATCGTGTCTGGCAGCTCCCGCCCTATACTTCTATAGAATGAATTCAATTCGTTGTCGCAATAGTTCTTGACGCTGTCTAGGAGTGAAGAGCCTACTCCTAAAAGTTTTTGACGAGCACTAAGGAGTGAAGAACCTACATCTTGAGGCTGTCTAGGGAGTAAAGGACGTGCTTCTGCTCCCTCAAGTTCATCTTGCAATGAAGGACCTGGTTCTATTTCATCTTCATCTCCTTCAATAGGACTAAGCGCGTCATGATCACCTTTAGACATATTTATATATTTATTATTTTTTGTTTTATAAAAAATGAATCCATACGGCTGCGACCTCGATCCATTCAGAAAAGCGAAGGAACCCCATGGCATAAAAGGCATAAGACAGACTGTGCGCGTTGTAAATAATCCATCAACAATTGAGCCAAATGAAATGTTAACAGTAAGATTTAGTGACCTCGGGCCTGACGATGTTATAATGCCAGGCACTGCCAGGCTGTCATTCAAAATAGACATTGAGTCGGCGGATCCTAATGCCACTGTCGTTGCTAACCTGGGCAGGGCCATCATTAAAAATATGGTAATCAAACTGAAGGTAGAGAAGTCTTCTCGCTGAGTAGCGCAGACATTTTTAATCTCTATTCTGATCTGTGGCTGCCCAGAACAGAAAGAAAAGACAAAATCTTTCAGGGGATCCAGAGCCCAAACGGTCTTAAGCACAGGCTTAATGCTGCAGATGCAAAGGAAGACGAGGGAGACCAGGCAATAGCGCGGGCATTTAAGAACAGATTTTGCATCCCTCTAGATTTTGAACTGTTAAAAACCCATCAGCCATATTACCAAGGTGCACTAAGAGACAAACTTACTTACGAACTGACATTCAATGACAGCGGGTCTGTTATTCTATCAGATGACCCAACAGCCAGATACACTGTCAGTAACATCTCTCTTAATTTTAACGTTGTTACTAACCCCGAACTGGCTAGAACAATCTTAAATCAGTATAAAAGTAGGACGGTTGTTTACTTTGAAAGAGTTTTACACCACAGTCTAGTGATTAAAAACAAGCAAGACGCTGTCTGGGAAATAGCTATAAGCAATTCTTTAAGGTCCCTAAAGGGGGTTCTCTTGCTATTTACTAAACCCCCGACCCCTTTTCAGAGAGAATCTGAGGTGTTTTACAACCCAAAAATTGAGCAACTGTCTTGCACAGTAGATGGAAAGCCTTTTCAGCTGTATTCGGCTGGACTTTTACCCGACCAACACTTTGATGAGATAAGAAAGTTGTTTGCTGGAGGCAGACAGACAAGCCCCACAGCCGATCATGTGTGTAAAAAACTTCACCTTCACGATGTAAGACTTGAAGATTATCTAACAGACAAATATGGATTATGGCTGGATTTTAGATCAACGTATGACAACAGACTGCACGGGAGTGGAAGAAGGGTAGGGTCAGATGGCATACTCATACAGATTAATAAGGAAGAGGAGGAGAATGGCCAGATACAAATGCACGTTTTTGTGGTTTATGACGCCCAGCTGAACATTGAAGAAAATAGACTGAAAGAAATAGCCTATTAAAACAGATGGATAGTTTGAACTTTTTGCCAAAAGACCCGCACTGTTCGCTTATTTGTGGGATTACTGGGTGTGGGAAAACTGTCTTCGTGCTTGATTTGTTACAAACAGTCTACAGGTTTCATTACGAGTACATTGTTATATTCTGCACAACCATTAAGCACAACAAGTCTTACAAAGAAAGGCAGTTTGTTTGGACAGACGAGAATATATTTTTAGTTGATCCTACTGACAAGCTAAGCGACTGTTTAGAACATTACTATAGGCTATTTGAGGGAACCGAAACGCTGTTTATTATTGATGACTGTTCAGCCGAACAAGACATTGTTAAAAAAAGAAGGACTCTGTCTAAGCTAGCCTTTAGCGGAAGACACGCATTAGTTTCTGTTTGGCTCTTAACTCAAAAATACAATGCCGTCTTAAAAGACTTTAGATCGCAGTTAAAATCAGTCATCTTATTCTATACTAAGGACAGGGATAGTTTTGAAGAATGTTTAAGTGAAAACTATATAATCAGGGACAAGGATGAACTAAAAAAAATAAAAGAGCAGCTAGAAAAATCTAAGCACGCTAAACTATGCTTACGGACTGACCCACCAGTTCAATACGTTTGCTTATTATAGATTGTTTATTACAGATTGCACATTATAGATTATTTATAACAAATTGTTTAATAATAAATTGTTTATATTAAAAAGAATGTCTCGGGGACCAGAATCAAAAGCAGAGTTAGCTCCTAAATGCGTTGCAGCAGAGATAAAAGATCTAGCAGACACAACTGACTTTGATCTAATAGGAGTGGCAGGAAATGTTTATGGATTTGAGTACACCGACGATGGCGTTTACAAACGAATAGAAATTGAAGATAAAAAACGACAGCAATATCCTACCCTGGAAGAGATAAGAAATCTAAGGGCAAACGATTTTGGCAAACACGAATACAAACTTCATAAACGAGAGAATGCTTGGGCGTTGCTTCCTGACATTAACTGGGATTTAAAGTTTGAGCTACGAAGCCCCTATGTATACTTTGATAAGAAATACAAATTTAGAAAAGCTTTGAATGAAGGACGCCTTCTTGCTAGCCTAGTCCCAGGATTACAACAGAAAAAGCAGATTGAAATAACTAAGCAGGGCTCTGAATATATGCTGCGGAGAAAGAAGTCCTTAGCTGAAGTGGGGGGTGACACCGTCGGCTTAGAGTTTAACCCAAAACTAGAATCACTGCCTAGAAAAATGACGATGCTTTTTCGCTTATTTATTACTCCAAGGGAGTCTGATCCTAGTTTGCCAGAACATACGTTAATCAGAGGCGTACAAATAAAGTCTGAAAACTTGGAAGGGCCTCTTAGGCTTGTTATTGTTATTACTAAAAACGGGGATGAAATAAACACTTCTGTATCATCTGACAAAGTCACTGTGATGGTTGACAAAACCAAACTAACAGTACTCGATTTTATTTTTATTAAGTATGTTGATTTTATTGCGTTTTACTCTGTTGATGAAGTGCTGCCAGAAGGGTTAATAAGAAGATATGTACAAGATTAATCTTAATTAAAAAATTAATCTTAATTAAAAAATGGATGATCAGGCTCAAAAGTTTAGGTTAGAGCAAATAACTGAACTTCAAGAAGAAATAGAAAGTGACTTGGATAAGTATAGGGTTACTAGAAAGAAATATGCTAAAGTTTTAAATACTCTTTCTTATATAATCACCGGCTCATCAGCTGTAGCGAGCGTAAGTGCTGGGTCTAGCGTTGCTCTTTTAGCTACTGGGGCTGGAGCGCCAGCCTCTTTAGCATTAGGGAGCCTTGGTTTGGGTTTAGGTGCTATGTCTATGATTGTGAGTGCTGTTTTAAAAAAATTAACGCCTAAACTACAAAAGCACACTGCCATTGTAGCCCTAGCATCAGCAAAACTTTGTTCATTAAGACTGAGAATAAGCAAAGCATTGCAGGATGAAAACATTACAGCTGAAGAATTTGAGCGCCTTATGGCTGATGGTGAGGATTACAGACGGCAAAAAACTGAACTTCAAAAGGAGTGGAGAAAGACTTTTACTTCGCAACAAGTAGACACTGAGACAATCAAACAGAACATTGAAAAGCAAGCAAACAATCAGTTAAACCCAAAAATAGACTAAAAAAATAAGATGTGAACTAAATAAAATTATAAGTTTAACAACAACAACAACAAAAATCATAAGTTTAACAAAAAATAAATACTATTTTTTTTAACTAATCGGCACTGTGTTTGGCGGGACAACTTGCAACTCTTCGCGAACAAACGATCTTTTAGGGGCAGGCTTTTTAGACGTAGAAGAAAGAGTCTCTCTTAAATAATATACGGGAGGGGTTGTTTTCATAATTCTTTCAACTTCATATACATCTACACTCCATATAGGGTCTGTGGCTCTAATTCTAACATCTCCCTCTGCTTCTCCAGGAGCATACAAGTATCTTACTTTTAGTCCAAACGGCAAGAGTTTTTGATTACCTTGGATGTCTTCAGTAATGCTAATTTTTTTCAATTTGATCGCATTCACTGGCTTTAGACCCGTTGCTTTAGATTATTCATTGTTCATGGCGCGTAAGACTGCCGGCAACCTTCTAACCCATTCTGTGTTGCGTGTTTTGTCCATAAGGTCTCTATGATATTGATAGGTAAACAGACGCTCAGCCAGATTCTTATTAAAGTTTTCTACTAGAGCCTGGGAGCGATGGTTGCCTGGAATCCCTCTCTTAACTGTAACACGGTGTCTTAAAAACAGTTGGTTTACAGCTCCTTTAAACTCTTTCCCATCATCAACCTGGATCAACCTAGGATACTTTAATGGACCTCGCATGTATATTTGTTGTAAAGCCACAGCCACAGCAGTTGAGCTTTTATCCGTTAAAGGCTCAGCGTCTTTATACCTTGAAGCCATGTCAACAACTGTAAGAGCATACTTAAACTTTTTTCTTCTAACTTTGTCATGTGGAAGGTACAACAAGTCCATCTGGTGGGTGTCATTAGGAACTGAGTTAACGAATCGAAGCCTTATTATTCTTTTTGGGGCAGGCAGATATATTTGCCAGATCGCTTGTTTTGAAAGCCAGTCTTTCGCTTCTGATTCAGACACCCTAGCAGCTTTACTCAGTTTATCAATAGCAGCCTTTCCTTTCCAATACCCTCCAGGAGAATAATATATTTTGTACTTTGTATCGTCCATAAGAGACTGTTTTTATTACATTTTTAACTATGATTTTTAGATTGAATATGCAAGAAGAAAGATTGCTCCCATAGCACCTATAATAAAGCCTATTTCTACCATTTTCTGATCCTCAGATGGTTCATAAAAGTCAGACAGTTCTGGCGGTGACGATGTTAGAAACTTCTTTCCTGTCACTAAGTAATATTCATTCATTGCTTCATCAACGTCTGTAAATGTGTGCTCTGCATGTCCCTGCTCTCTAACTTTTTATTAATAAAAGTCTAAGTGAGCAATTCTCCTTTTCTCGTAAAGCGTCTCTTGCCTTAGCTAAATCTTCCATTGCCTTGTTATGGCGTTTCTCTCTCTTCATCAGACCGCAATTTACTAAACATATAATTGCTGCCAGAGAAAGCCAATGCATTAACAATAGCCCCGCCCACCATCAGAACTATTCCAGACATCTTTTTTATAAATGAATGAATCTTTTTTTAGAATGAATCTTTTTTTATAAATCAATCTGCCTAAATGCATAATCTTTCTATGCATTAATCTTTCTATGCATTAATCTTTCTATGCATTGATGTTTTCTTGGGATAATCCCTGTGCAACAAGAAAGTCTTTTGAGCAATCCCGGCCGTTATTAACAGCTATAACCTTAACAACATCCTCATGTCCAACCTTCCTAGATCGGCTGGCTTCATTTTAAACATGTTTTTTGCTAACATGCTATATCCTATACTAAACTGCTGATTACAGCAGAGTGGTAAATCGTATTAATAATCTTTTTTTCGCTCATGTTTTTTATTAACTAAAAAATAATTAAAATAATCATAATATGAAAGACTGTCCTATGTGCTTTTTAATCAGATAATCTTTTGTGTGCCAGAGCTAAAAATAAGGTTGTAACTAGTTTCGGCGAATCTTCTATCTTTCCCATGTTGGGCGGCTTTATTCTTAACAAACATTTTGCTAGGGTTGAATAAACTGTAACACCGACAATGGGCACTGCATAATTAACCCAGCGTTAAACTCATGGTTTTATTATTTTTATTTATTTAATTTTTAGATTTAAAAATGGCGGCCAAACACAGCGAATCTGATCTAATGATTTTAATAGAAAATTGTAATGAACTATTTGACGAAACGATGAAAGTGTAAACATTGATTTTAGTAAATCTGGGTTTGAGAATGATGTAAACAATTTAAATCAAAAATCATAGTGAACTATTTGACGAAGCAATCAAAGAGTTAAACATTGACTGTAGTGATTCAGAAAAAGCTAAAGTATTGGCGGGCGTTCTGTAAGATTAGGGTGTCTGAAGTATTGCAACGCTTGGGTGAAGAAAAAAGAGCATTTACTTACTTTTACTTACTTTTATTTTTTTAATTTACGTAAATATTGTGAGTTAAAACATGAACCCTACAAGTGAGTCCGAGTTTGAAATACTACCTTCCAACAGTACGATTGTTGAGTAGTAACAAATCATTAAGCAATATGTTCATTGAATTAAACATGGACATTATTAAGCCCACAAACGTTCAGGAAAGTGTAACACATGCTATTTCTAAAATCCCAGGGTCTCTTCAAATTAACCCACCAGCAAAAGTGTTGTTGGCCATTCTGATTGAATATATAACCCCCTGATGATAGTAGTATGCAAGTCTGGGTTTCAACTAGACAGAAAGAAGTAATCAGCTATTACGACTTTACACCTGCTGGGCTGATTACATGCTTACACAGTTTAACCATGCAAGTGAAGAAGCGAAATTGCGCGGCTCTGGCTGGTCTGAAGGAACAGTCCTCGAAATCAAATTAAGACAAACAAAGTTCTATCCTATAGTCGGCAATTCTTACATCCCTCTCCCAAGAGAGTTTAGTTTTTAAACGGGCAGTCCTAAACATACATAAATTCTGACAATATGTTTTCATGTGGTGTGTTTTGGCGCATTTACACCCTGTTAAAAAGAATGCAGAGAGAGTTTCTAATTATAAACCTTATCTTCATGAGCTGAACTTTAATAACATAACCTTTCCAGTGAGCGTAGAAAAGTATCGACCAGTTTTGAAGAACAAAACAAAAACCCAAAAACCGTAAGCGTATACACATGGAATTCAGTTTGACAATCTAGTCCCTCTAAGGATATTCTCCCAACGCTCCCACTTTTGGCGATCCACTTGAAACCCTATGTAGACTTGATTCTGTTTTTCAGGCGGTTCCAAGAAACCATTATGTAAATTATTCAGATCAATTAGCAGACTTATGGGTTATACTACAAAGGATACAAACTAAACCAGAGCTTTTTTAGAAGGTGTTTGGTCAGTATCCCAAATATAGAGGCCGCCCCCAGTCCATAAAAAAAAATTTTAAAAGTTTTGTAGACCTGCCAAATCGAACTTCTTACCCAAAACCAGGGTCTTTAAATCATTTTAAGAATGTACACAAAATGCAGATGAGCCATACTATCCCAAAGCCGACTTTGAATCAATCTGCACAGACAACGCCCTCAAGAACGGGGACAACAAAAAACAACCATATTGTCCCGTCATCAGATCTGTTCTTATGCTTTTGTCGTTTTTAGGTCAATGGCGGACACACACAGCCGGAATTTACAGAGGTCCCAACGCGGCCCATCGATTTTTGGAGCAGATGAAACACCTTCGCAATCAATTCCCCTAATCAGCTGAACCTTTCAGACATTAAGATGACTCC
>JAMYXO010005091.1:0-16137 GCA_033310375.1 Conus canariensis | reverse complement strand
GGGGGGAAAGGAAGGGGTTTTTTTAAAATTTTTTAAAAAAATTCTGGAACCCCCCACCCTTTAAATTTTTCCCCCCCACCAAAAAAACCCAAAAAAGGGCAAAAAAAAAATGCCTTTTTTTGGGGAATTTTTATAAACAAAAACAAAACAACAAACCCAGAGAAATATCGGGGGCCTTCGGGTCCTTTATTTCTGTTCTGTACCCCGTTTTTTCTGTGTGTCTTTCTTTTCGGTCTCTTTTCTGCCTCTTACTCTTCCACTCACTGCTTTCCTTTTTCCCCCCCCCCCCCTTTTCCTCTTACCCTCTCAGGGGTTTTTTTTTTTTTAAAGCCTACATTGGTGTGGGGTTGTGGGGTGTGTGTGGGGTTTTGGGGTGTGTGTGTGGGGGTGTGTGTGGGTTTTGGGTTTTGTTTTGGGGACTTTTCTCTCTCTCTCACTCTCTTTCCTCTCTCTCTCTCCTTCTCTCTCTTCCCCCATCCCCTTCCCCTCTCTCTTTTTTTTTAAACCCTTTCCCCCTTTGAGTGTGAATTTTCCCAATTCTTAGACCCACAATTGTTTCAATGTCAATTATGATTTTGGGGCCAAATTTTTGCTTAAATTTTTTTTAAAACCTTACTTTTGTTTTTCTATTTTATACCAGGGAAAAATGAAAAAATTAAATAAATTGAATTACTTGTTTAAGGGAATTTAAAAAAAAAATTTTAAATGGGATAATAAATGAATAAATTTAACAAATAAATTAATACCTAAATAGGAAAAAAAATTGCAAAAATAATTTTTCAAAACGAATTGTAAACCCTTTTTTTTGAAACAATGTTAGCACTGGAGTTTTAAACTTCCGGGGTTTCTTTGGGCCCTAAAAAAACCATCAGAGACATTTTTTGGTGCACTATCCCCCCTCCCCCGCTCCCCATTGAACGGGGAAAACCCTTTATAAACCAAAATGGAATGGCTGCCCTATCACGGCGATGTGTGTTTTTTTAAACTGTTTCCCCCCAAACAGCGTGTTGCTGTTTTTATTGGCAAACCAATTTCCCTCCCAGGTGCCCGATCTTCCGCCTTTGCGGGCCCCCTCCCGCGGAGAAAATAAAAGCCGGGTTTGGTGTTAAAAAAACACCCCTTAAATGGAACCCCGCATCTTCATCTTCAACCCCCCCTTTTCCTTTAAATTGTCAGCTTTTTTTTTTAAAACTCAGAGGTGGGGCCCTTTTGAAGCATGCCCTTTTTAGGTCCCCCCTAAAGTTCTGGGTGTACAGCCTCCGTTTTTATTTATTTTTTCCACAGCCCTGGGAAAATGCGAGTTGTTTTCTTTGTTGTTTAAATTTGGGGTTTACTGCCCCGTTACCCTTTGCTGGCGGGTGGACTTTTAAAAATTGGGTTTGGTGGAGGGGTGGAAGGAGGGGGGGGGGGGGGGGGTAAGATCGCTTTGGGTTTCACAAAAAGGGCCCGGGGCTTTATGAAAAAAAATTTTTTGCGGGAAAGGGTAGTTTTGCTTTTGTTGGTTTCGTGCCCGGGAAAGGGGGTTGAAACTATTGCGGGGGTTTAAAACATTTTGGCGTTAAATTTACGGGTTCAAAAAGGGGACAAAAACTGCTCCACTAAAATGACTACAGGATTTCAGTCTCTTTTGTTCTGAACCCCTGATAACCTGATAATATCAATGTCTCCCTTTAGATTTGCTTAATGGGTCAAATGTGGGGGTGGTGGCCCCCCCCGGGGGGTGGGTTGGGTGTGTGGGGTGTGGGGGGGGGGGGGGGGGGGGGGGGTGGAATAGATGCCCCGGGTTTAAAGGGCGGGGACAAAAATAAACAAACCCCCAAAGAGCTCTTTTGAAAAGACTTTCCCCCTTGTTGGGCCCCCGTTAAAAAACAGTTTATTTAAAAAGGTTTCCCCCTAGATTTCCTTAAATTTGGCTTTTTTGTGGGTTTTTGGATGGGGGAAGCTGGGCAAAAAAAGCCAGCCGTTAATAAGGCGAAAAGGGAATGTAATAAAAAGGGGAAACACCAATTAGCCTCAGTCAAAAAAAACAAACTTTTAAACAAAATGGAGGAAAAAAAAAAAACACTACCGGTTTATTTGGACTTTGTACAGGAAATTTACCCATGCTAATAGACTAATCAAAAAGTGTAGAGAACAAAAAATTAACAAAACCCAAAAAAATGGGGGGGAAAACCAAAAAAAAAAAAAAAGGGAACCCCCCCTTTTTCCCTTCAAAAAGGAGTTATCTGTGTGAGAAACACCCAAGAATTGGTCTTTAAAGGGAAAAAAAATATAAAATTGGAAAACACACACGCGCGGGGGAAAAGGAGAGAGAGAGAGAGGGGAGAGAGAGAGGGGGGAAAGGGGGGGAAGAGAGGAGAGAAGGGGAGAGGGGAAGAGAATTTGGCAAAATAAAAAACGGGACATAGAAACATTCTTTAGTTTGAAAAAAGAATTTTAAAAAAGAAAAGAAGTTGGGGTGTGGGGGGTTTTGAACTTGGGTTTAAGTTGACGTTGCGTTAAACTTTGTTTGTTTTCCATAACTAAAACTGTTCAAAGGGGTGTAGTAAAAAAGGGGAAACCCGCCAGGGAAGAACACCGCTAAAACGTCAGAGGGACACATGGCCCAAAAGTGGTTAAAATAAAAGTCTCTAGTACTGCAAAAATTGTTTTTCGTGTGTTACAGAACTGAGGAAAAAAAAACCAACCACCGTCACCTTTAAGGGTACCCCCAGAAATTGCCTCTGGGAGGTCCAAAACCTTTGTTTCCGATTGCTGTCTTTTCGGAAACGGGTTGGGTCTCTACTGGGGGTTGGTGATCTGCTAGTGAGAGACAAGCCCTACATCAAAACGGTTTAAAACCTTTTTGAACGTGCCCTTTTCGGGACAGCCCTTCCAGTCTCTTTTGTTTACACACCCCATTGCTGAAATATATTTTTGACCCCCAGCGGGATTCCACGCATCATCGCCCATCATACCTTAATCGTCATCACCATCATCGTCTCAAAATTCTTTAAATCACTATCATCGCATCGGTCGTAAAAGGGCCCGGGGGACCCTGGGGTTTACTCTTGTGCTGGGGAAATGTCCCGGAAAAGGGTTAGTTTACCCCAAACCCCCCACCGTGCTTACAGTGAGTTCATTTCCCCCCGATACCAGTGTTGAAAGTTTAAATTGGTTTTTAAAGGGATGGGGGGGGGGGGGGGGGGGTGGGGTGAGGATGGGGGTAAGGGTTGGTTTTGGGAATTTGTTTTCCCCCCTTCCAATGGCATGTCTTTGGGGGGGTCGGGTTTTCGGCGGGCTTTTCCGGGGTTTATTCAAAATATATAAAGCGGGCCTTTTTTAAAACTGTACCACATTGTGACCTTCTTCCATCATGTAAAGACCCCTTCAAGCCAAGGGTTTTATAATTTAAGTTTTTTTCTTTTGGGGTTAATTTTTTGTTACCTTTTTATTTTTTTTAAAAGCACCGCCCTGGGTCCCCCTTTCTTTTCGGACTTTTGGGCTTGCTGCCTCGCAGGGCTGTTGGATTTAAATTTTTTGAAACAGGGGTTTCCAAGCCAAATTTTTAGTATTTTGTCTTGGGGTTTTTAACTTAAGGGGTTTTTTCCAGGAGAGAGAGGAGAGGAGGGAGGGAGAGTGGGGAGGAGAGGAGGGAGAGGGGGGGAAAACTTTGAACAATTTTTTATTGTCTTTTACCAAAAGGTCTTTGCCAAGGGGGGGGAACCGGGTTTTTCACTCTTTTCCTCTTCCTTTTTTCTCCCGATTTTCAAAGTTTCCCCCAAAATTTGTAAAAAATTTAAACGAAATTTTTAAAGGAAAAAATTTGCAGTTTGGGAAATTTTCAAAAGAAGTTTCCCTTTTAACTTTACAATAGCAACGAAAATTGAAAAACCACTAACGAAAAAAAAACAACAAAAACCCGACGCCCGAAAAACAAACAACTAAAAACAAAAAAAACAACAACAACCCCCACACCCCACACACACACCCCAAAACCACACACCCCACCCCAAAACCAACGCACGCACGCCCACGAACCCCGCACACACACCACACACCAAACACACACACCCCACGCGCCCCCGCCCCGGGGGGAAGGGAAAATGAAATTATTACGGTTGATCCCTTTCCACTTTTTTGGGGAACTTACAAATTTTTACGGGAACTTTTCCACAGATTTTAGCCCATATTTTTTTTTTTTAAAAGGCCTTCTTTTTTTTATTAAAAAATTTTTTAAAAAATCCCTTTTGTTTATTTTCTTTGGCTTCTTTTAATGTTTTTTGCGCTGCCTTGATTATACACCCCTTTCCAGACGATAAAAAAGAAAAAACACTTCCCCTTTTCCCAAAAACATCCAAAGTAAGAAAAAACTTTTTGCACGCACAACCACGGGGTTTTCGTACGAGAGAGGGAGAGAGAGAGAGGAGAGAGAGAGAAAAGGGAGCCCTAAAATTTTCACAGGGCTAAATTTAACTGAAGGAAAACTTGGTTTTTTTAAAAATCCCCCAACATCTTTCCCCCACAACACACACGCACGCCCCAAAAACACACACACACACAACACACCACACACACAAACCACTCCAAAAACAAAAACCCCCCCGGATTTCCTGAAACGAATTTTTGTCAGATTAACTCATGGTTTTTTCTACCACACACAACCCCCAAACACACACAAAAAACCCAACAACGCACGCTCGAAACCCCTCACGACCGACGCCGCACCAACGCAGACACGAAACCTCCCCGCAATTACACACGCAAAACCACATTTTCCCTCCGTGCTGTTTAACTAAAACTGAAACACAAATGAAACCCCTCAAACCAAAATTTCCTTGATGAATCCCCATCCCCTCCATCCCCCCTCCCCAACCCCCCCCCCCCCTTAATCTTCAGCAGATAACAGGGTTTTTCCCAGTTAAAAGGGCCCAGAAAAAATTTAAAACACACTTTAAAAGGGGGTGACCCTTCAGTTTTAATTTTTCAAAGAAACCTGGTTCAAAAACCCATGTTTTTTTTCGCGTGGAATTAACCATCTTTTTAAAACATTCTGCCTGATTTCGGCATCACCGTTTTTCCCCTTTCCCCCTTCCGGACATAAACGCAGGGGGAAAAACTTTTGGGGGGATTTTTGTAGAAATTTAAATTTTTTTGTCACAAAAAATTAAAAAATTCTCTCGTAGAAAACAGGCCGCTTTTTGGGAAGCGTTTTTTTTTAAAATGTTTAGTAATTGTTCTTGATGTTTTTCCCACCCTATTGAGATTTTGTAAACCTGAATCGTTTTCCCCATCCCCAACTTTTCACCCCGGGCCGAAACTTTTTTTCAAAGGCCTTTTCAGAAAGGGAATGACGCAAAATTGGGAGTTTATATAATTTCAATGACATTTTTTTTTTTGGGGCCCCTAGTTTTCTTGGGCCGAACACAAAGAAAAAGGGGAAAGAAAAGGGGTTTTGGAGTCCCTTTTTGTGAACAAAGTTGCAGCAAAAACATAAGTTTTGCTATTGCCAATGTTTTTTTGGACATTTTAAAAGTTAGTGGGAAAAAAAAAAAAACGAATTTTTAAATTTGTTTTAAGTCGTTTGTAAAAAATTACTTTTGAAACCCAACCAAAATACCAAACAGAACCAGACAAGACCAAACACGGACACACCCCTCCTAACACACACACACACCAATACACCGCGCGCGCGCGCGTGAGCCCACGCATGCACTCCCAACACCCAAACCACACACACCCCACACACCAAACACCCACACGGGCCGCACCGGGCACCCCAACCCCGCACTAATAACGCCCCGCACGCATTTTTCGTTTTCTCTTGTTCCCTTTTAACCCTTTAGCTGTGAACACCAAAGGGGGTTAACCCGCTTAGAAAATAGTAAACTTTTTTTTTAAGGGGGGGGAAAGGGTTTTTGATCTTAAAGACAAAATTCCCGGGGAAATTGTTCAGGATTCGGACTACTTTGTGAAGTTCCTAATAACATGCCCGATTGAGGAAGATTCATGACCAAGGGCTGGAGATCACTGAACTCGGAGACCGAAAGGGTTTAAAAAAGGGGAGAGGGGGGAATTTGGGATTAAAAAAAAAAAAAAAAAAAAAAGAAGATGAGAAATGGACAGACAGTTAAAATTTTGGGCGGAAATTGATTGGGGTTTTTAAAAGGAAAAGGTTGAAAGAAAAACCATGGAAGGGTCGTGGAGTGGGGGGGGGAAAGGGGGAGGGAGATTGGGGGGGTAATTTTGGCGTCAGAATGGCAAAAAAGATTAAACGGACCCCTAAAATTCTATGTAGCAGGGATATTCATCATTGTTTTTTCATTTTTATTTAAAC
Source organism: Conus canariensis (assembly GCA_033310375.1). Taxonomy (NCBI): domain Eukaryota; kingdom Metazoa; phylum Mollusca; class Gastropoda; order Neogastropoda; family Conidae; genus Conus; species Conus canariensis. Next base: position 9,821 of record JAMYXO010005091.1, on the reverse strand, counting down.
CCCTGAACAACCCCGTTATTCTCACAAAAGGGGGAGAGAGAGAGAGGGGGAGGGGGAGGGAGATGAGAGAGGAGAGTTTTTCCCTTTCCTTACAAAAGGGAAACGGGGCTTCTACCGGGGAAAATTTCCCGTCCCCTTCCTCTCCCGCGGACCAAAACCCCCAAAGCTTTCCAAAAATTTTCCCCTTTAAGGGTTTCCCACCTTTTGTTTCCCCCAAACAAACTGTTTTTTTTCCCCCCCCGAAGAAACCGCCCCTGGCCCTTTTCCCCCCCCTTTAACTTTTCCACCCCCGCCCGTCCTACCCCCTTCCCCTTTGGGCCTTTCGTTCCCCAACCTTAAAACCTCCATGGGCACGGGGGAACCCATGTCCGAAAACTCTTGAATCAATCCGTTTTTTGGGGGATCATCAGAGGGCCCCTTTTTTAAAAGGTGGGAGCTTTTTAAAGGGCCATTCTTCCTCTAATTTTAAAAAACCCCTCTCTCTAAAGGAAGATTTATATCGTTTACCCGTTTGTCCCTAAGATAAAAACTTCCCCCACGTCTTTATTAAATTCATGACGGTGATGCAAAGAAATAGTAAGGGTATAATTAAAAAAATTGATGAAAATAAAACTACTAGAAAAGAATGTAAAAGACAGAAACCCTTCTTCACTGGCCCAAAACCCGACGGAAAACCCCCTTCCGTGAGGTTGCCCTCAGCCCCACCCGGGTGGGCTTAAAACCCCCTAATCGGCCCCCAAACCCCACCCCCCCCCCCTTTGCCCCTCCCCCCCCCCCCCCCCCCCCCAGCAAACACTAACTCAGGCAACTTAAACTTGGTGAAAACCCCCTATAGTCTAAAAGAACCCTTAAAAAAGATAAAAGGCGGTTTAAAGGGGGAAAAAAAGAAAAAGGGAAAGAAGAAAAAGGAAGAAAAGAAGACTACTACTACTTATTTTTCTACAATTACTTTAAATACTCCCTTTTTCCAAAAATACTACTATAAAAACCAAGAATGTTCGGGAACAATGTATCTAAAAAATTTTTCCTTTAGTTTTTTGGAAAAAGGTTCTGTCCTTACTTCTTAAATGAATTTGCCTGACCCCCCTTTCCCACCTTTTTGTCTGGGGGGTTCTTTTGGAAATCAAAATTTTCTCTTTTTTTGTAAAATTTTTGTTTTGTTTTTTTCTTAAATTTTTTTTCATTTCTTTCCCTTTTGTTTTCTTTTTGAGTTTGTTCCCTTGTTTTTTTTTTTCCCGTTCTGTCTTTTTTTCTTTTTACTCTTTGTTTTTTGGTTTTTTTTTGTTTTTTGGGGTTTTTTTGCTTTTTTTTTTTTTTTCTTTTCCTGAGTTTGCTTGCTTGTTTTTTTTTGCTTTTGGGTTTGGGTTTTTTTTCTTTCTTTTTTTTTTTTTTTTTTAAAACTATTTCTTTTGATTTTTCTTGTTTTTTATTTTTTCTTACTTGTTTTTTCCCCCCTTTTTAACGTTTTTGATTTTCTTTTTCTTCTCCCCCCCCCCCCCCCCCCCCTCTGTTTTTTAAAAAATTTTTTTTTGTTTTAAATTTTCCTTTTCTAAAGGGGGAGTCTGTGTGATTTTTTGTGTACTTTGCTTTGTTTTTTTTTTTGCCCACTATTTGTTTTTTCCTTTTAAAACTTTTTTAATTTAAAAATATCCTTATAACAACCACGGATTTCCCGGGGGGGGAAAGGTTTGATTTTGATTCCCATTTTTGAGTCATGTGGGTTTTTTCCCAAAACCCCCAAATCGGCTCCTACACAGATTGATTTGCTACGGGGGGGAGGGGGGAAAACTGGGAAACCAAAACTGTTGGCTTCATCCCAAAAAAATGGAAAGTCTTTGCGTGTTGCTCAAATTTCCCCTGATCAAAACTACAGGTGCCTGTATCTCGTTCCCGGGTTGACGCGGGGTTTTATATTGTGAAAATAAAACTTTAGAGAAAAATACGTATCTTTTCCATCCTTTTCACCTCCTCGTTAAGCATTTTTTTAAAAAAAACCCCTCCCTTCTGGGGTCCTTCATGCTCTGTCCCCTTTTTTCCCCCCAAACCCCCCCCCCCCCCCCCCCACACACACACACACCCCACCCCTCTCTCTCTTCTCTCCCCTCTCCTCTCTTTTTGGGGTTTGGTAGGTACTTTGGGGGTTATGTTTTGGAATAGAGGCGCGTAAAGGGGGGGGGGGGGGGGGGGGGGGGTTGTGCTGAAATTCCCACTGCATGCTCTCGAATTTTGGAAAAAAGGGGTTCCCTTTTGGGGAATCTAACAATAGAAAATTTGGGACGTCATCCCCCTTTTGCAAGTTTATGTTTTTTGATTTCTGGCCGTTCCGACTCCTCTTTTTTATAATTTCGTCTCCCTCCTTTTTTCCCCCTGGGGACTCCCCCCCCCGGGAGCGTTGCGCCCCCAATCTCCACCCCCTTTCTCTCCCCTTTCCCTTCGGACCTACTCTCCCCCCCTCGGAAACCTAAAAAAGCCTCTTTATAGTGATTTTTCACCCAAGTCCTCCTTTGAAACTGAAACCCCCTCTTTATAGCGTTTTTCAAAAATTGTCCCCCCGAATGTATTCTGCTCTTAAAGGGTGGCGTTTTCTTGAACCCTTTCCCTAGGGACCCCCCTTTTTTTTTTCTTTCAGGTTCATCCATTATTCTCTAAAAATTGGGAACTTTTCCTTTTCCCATTTAAAATTTTGGGCCCCCCGGGGGGTCCTGGCTTTAGTAATATAAAAAAGAACTTTTTGGGGTGTTGGACTGGGCGGTTTATTTGGTTGGTTTAAAATTTTAGAAAAAATCTCTTTTGGGTTTTCTGGGGGCCCTCCGGGGTTGTAGTATTTGAAGTTTTTAGTAGTATTTTAGTATTTTGGGGGCCATTTTTTTTTTAAAATTATTATTTTTTAATGTTTTTTTAAATTATTTTTTGGTTTATTTTTTGGGGGTTAATGTTGTTGTTTTTTCGGTCCACATTTTTAATCCTTTTTCTCTTCCCCTTTTTTTTGTTTTGTTTTTTTTTTTGCTTTTTTCTTTTTTGTTGTTGTTGTTGTTTTTGTTTGTTTGGGGTTTTTGTTGTTGTTTGTTGTTTTTTTGCTGTTTTGGTTTTTTTCTTTGATCCCCTATTTTCTCTTTTCGTTTTTAGTTGGGGGGGGGGGGGGGGGGGGGGGGGGGGGGGGGGGGGGAGGGGGGGGAGGGGGGTTTTTTTGGGGGGGGGGGGGGGAGGGGGTGGGGGAAGGAAAAAAGGGGGGGAAAGGGGGGGGGGGGGAATGGGGGGGGGGGGGGGGGGGGGGGGGGGGGGGGGGGGGGGGGGGGGGGGGATTGGGGGTTGGGGGGAGGGGGGGGGGGGAAAGGGGGGGGGGGGGGGGGGGGGGAGGGGGGGGGGGGGGGGGGGGGGGGGGGGGGGGTTTTTTGGGGGAGAGGGGGGGGGGAAAGGGGGGGGGGGGAAAAAGGGGGGGGGGAAAGGGGGGGAGGGGGGGGGGGAAAGGTGTGGGGGGGGGGGGGGGGGGTGGGGGGGGGGGGGGGTTTTGGGGGGTGGGGGGGGAGGGGGTTGGGGGGGTGTTGTGGTGGGGGGTGGGGGGGTTTGGTGGGGGAGAGAGAGGAGGAGAAAAGAGGGGGAGGGGGAGGGAGGAAAGAACCCCCGGGGGAAAAATTTTTTTTAAAGGGTTTTGGGGAGAAAGAATTTTAAAAAATTGGTTTTTTTTTTTTTCCCCTTTTTTTTTTTGGGGAAAAGAAGAGAAAACAATTTTTTGGATTAAAATTTTTAAAGTTTTAAAGGGAAAAAATTTTTTGCAAAACAACATATAAAAAGGGGAACAAAGGGATAACAAGGGGGTTTTTACGGGGTTAAAAAAAAGGGTTTTTTTTGGGGGGGGGGGTTTTTTATTTTTTTCCAGGGGGGTTAATGAAAAAGGGGGGGAAGGGAAAAAGGGGGAAAAAGGGGGGGGGAAACAGAGGAACGGGGGGAAAGGGAAACGGGAAATTTTTAAAAGGGGGAAGGGGGTAGGGTTTGGGGTTAAAGGGGGGGGAGGGGGGAAGGGGAGAGAGGGGGGAAAGGAAAAGAGAGGGGGAGGGGGAAGGGGGGAGGGGGGAGGGGGAAAGGGGGGAAAAGAGGGGGGAAGAGAGAGGGGAGAGAGATAAAGGGGGAAAAGGGGGGGAGAGAGGGGAGAAAAAGGGAAAAGGGGGTTTTGGGGTTTTGGGGGAAACTGGAACAAAACGAACGAACAAACCCAAACAAAACGAATGTTTTATTGGGGGCCCAAGATGGATAAAACCAATTTAATGGCGCCCTAACACCTTGCCCTCTAAAAAAAAAACAAAAAAAAAAAAAAAAAAATTTCCCAAAATTTTTTACGAAAACACACACCACACACACCCCCACATATAGTTTTTTACCATACTTTAAAAAATTTTTTTAACTTTAGCATACACTTATACATATGCATAAAAAAAAACATAAAATAATTATTAAAAAAAGCATACTGGCACAAAATGAAGGAATGCGGGTGAAGAAAAAAAATTTGATGCGAAAGGCCCCCCCGGGCCCATATTATGGGCCAATTTCCTACACAACACTTCCCCCTTAAAACATATATTTAAAAAAGTCATGAGGGGGAAAAGGAAAAAAAAAAAATTTGGAAACATTTTTTAAATTCTTATGAAAAAAAAAAGGGGGACGGGAAACAAAATAGAAGGTAAAGGGGGCAAAACAAGCTTTAAAGGACCAAGACAAGGGGGGAAAGAAAAAAAAAAAAGGCCAGGGGAGAGAGAGAAAAAAAAGAAAAAGGGAAAGGAAAAAAAGGGGAAGAGAGGAAGGAAAAGCCCAAAAAGGGGAAAAAAAGGAAGGAAAAAAAAAAGGGGGAAAAAGGGAAATTTTTTGGAGAGAAAAAAGGGAGAGGGAAAGGGAGGAGGGGGGGGGTTTTTTTTGGGGAAAGGAGAAAGGGGGAAGGAAGGGGAGGGAAGGAGGGGGGAATGAGGGGGGGGGGAGAGGGGGGGGGGGGGGAGGGGGGGGAAGGGGGGGGGGGGAGGGGGGAAGGGGGGGGAAGGAGAGGGAGAGGGGGGAACGGGGACGGGGGGAAAAACAACAGACAGAACTTTACAGACAAATGGAAAGAAAATTTAAAAGCAGCGGGGGGTTTAAAGCATAAAAGGGAGGGAAGTAAAAAAAATTTTTGGGAAATTGGATACAAGTTTAAACTTTCCAAAAAATTACCAAAAAGGGGAAAGTTGCTATAGCTTAGCATTAGAATATTTAAGGTTTTGTTTTTTTTTTAAACGTAGTTAAGCAAATTTTTATTTTTTTTTTATGTCAAAAAGGAAATTTGGGCTTCCCAAAAATTTTTCCCCCCAAATTTTGCAAAGGAAGCTAAATTAGTTCAATTCTGGGGGGGGGAATGGATTTTAAAAGGGGTTTTTACGGGGGGTGTTTTTTTTTTGGGAAACGTTTTTTTGGGGAAGGTGCAGTTGTTTTTAATTTAGTACATAAAAACCCCTTTTTAAAAAACGACATTTTTGGGGGGGAAGGGGGGGAAGGGGGGAGGGGGAGGGGGGGGGGGGGGGGGGGGAGAGAGGGGGGGGAGAGGCGGGGGAGGGGGAGGGGGGGAGCCCCAGTCACCCTTACCCCTTTTAAAAATTTTTTTTTGGTTTTGGTAGAATTGTGTCCCCCCGGGGGCTTCCGTCTTCAACACCCTTGGGGCCTTCAGAGCACCCTGGTTTTTGGGGGTTTGGGGGTTTCTCTAAAAAGTGGCTTTTTTAAGCTTTTCTTGGGGGTTTTTAAGGGGGATTTTTTGAAAGCCAAATTTGGGGGGGGGTTTTGGGAAAGATTTGGGGGGTTTTTTAAACGTTTTTTTTCCCAGGGCGCACTTCCTCAACTTTTTTTCCTGTTTCTAATGCCCTTTGCACCGGACGAAAAAGCAAATACTTAGGGGGTTTTTTTTAAATTAAACCCCGTTTTGGTAATCAAAAAAGTGGGGGGGGGGGAAGAGTGTGTGGTGGGGTTTATCTTCCAAAGGGGGGTTGGAAAGGGGAAAAATCGGCTTTTGGCAAAAAAATGTTTTGGGGGCTGGGACAGTTTTTTTTGGGATTTTTTTTTAAAAATTTAATTTGCGCGGGAAATTACAAATTTTAAAGGCTTTTAAAAACCCGGGAACACAAAACTGAGAACTATACACACACTTCATTATCTATGTTTGAAAATTTTTTTGGATCAATCTATAAGCTGAACAACACCCACACACACACCCACCACAAACACCCACACCACAACACAAAACCCCCACACACACCCCCAAAACCCTTTTTTTATTTTTTTAAAAATGTGTGTGTGGTGTGTTTTTGGGGTGTTTTTGGTGTGTGGGGTGTGGTTGTGCCCAAAAACTTATTTGTTTGTGTATATATTTTTTATATATATATATATCTTATATTTATATTATATGTGTGGGGGTGTGTGTTTGTGTGTGTGTGTGTGTTTTTTGGGTGTGTGTGTGGTCACACCTATATTATGTAAAAATATATTTATATATATATAATTTCATATATAAAAAAAAAAATATGGTGTGGTGTGTGTGGTGTGTGTTTGTGTGGGGGTGTTGTGTGTGTTGTTTGGTGAAATTAAGGAGAGAAGAGGGAGGGGGGAGGGGGAAAAGGAGAGAGAGAGAGAGGGGGGGGGGGGGGGGAGAGAGGAATATATGAAAAAAAAAAGCAAAAACTATAGAACCATAGAAAAATACTAATATACGGGTAAAAACGGCAACCCCAAAAAAAAAAAAAAAAAAAATGCGGGGGAGAACAGCACAATCAAATAAAAGTAAGGAAAAAAAAAAGCATAAAACCGCTGTTAAAACCCCCCCCCCTCCCTTGATACAATTCCTGATAATATATTTTTCGTATTTAAATTTTGTTTTTCTTTTTTTTCTGTGTTTTTTTATTGTTATTTTTAAACTGTACTGAAATACTTCTAAAAGGACAGCTTTAAATTTAATACTAGACTTCTTTAAGGAGAGGGGGGGCTCTGAACTTCAGATGGAAAAAAAACGGCCCCTAGGGAAAGGGCCACTTAGGATCCGCATTGTGAAAAACTCAAAAACCCGACGATTCAAGGGCAGGGTGAACAAGTCTGGGGGGTCATGGTATTCAGGGCACTGAAAAACCACAAAAAAAAGGGGGAGGGAGGTGGGGGTGAAAGGGAAGGGGGGGAAAAAAGGAGTAGGGGAAAGGTGGGGGGGGGGGGGGGGGGGGGGGGAACTACTGAAATGCAGGAGGGAGGGGGAAACCCAGAGGGAACAGTCAGAAGGGTGGGGGAAAAAAACGAACGCCATCGTACTAAGCCACAGGGCCTTGGCGGGGCCCCCCCTTTTTTAATCGCATTACTGGATTCCCCCAAAGAGAAGCCCCTTTTTTTTTCATTTTGGTTTTTTTAAAAGTTTACGTATCTCTCTCTCTTTTCTCTCTCTCTCTTCCTCCTCTCTCTACCTTCTCTCTCTCTCCCCTCTCTCTCTCTCTCCCCTCTGTTTGGGATGTGTGTGTGTTTTGTGTGTGGGGTTTTTTGTGTGTGGGGGTGTGTGTGTGTTTGGTTTGTGTGTGGCGCCCCGCGCGCGCGCGCGCGTGCGTGGGCGTTTGCGTGTGTGTTTTTTCCCAAAAAGGAAAAAAGAAAAAAAAAAACCAAAAAAGCTTCCCCGCCTTTTTTTTTAAAAAACCCGCTAAGAAAAAACGGGCTTTTTATTACCAATCCCACATTCCTGTCATTCTCTGCTACTGCTGAAAATGCACTGCTCTATCAAGAAATATTGAGACAAAACATCGTGCAATTTGTTGTAGACTATTTTTGTGGGAAAGGATTAGTTGGAAAATACAATTTTTGCAAAGGGTGTTGGGTTTTGGGACGGTTTTAACTTTGGCAATTGAGTGGGGGGTTCTCAGGGCAAAGCTATCAAAAGGGAAACGTTCGTGTTTTTTTTCCTTTACTTTAAAGGAGACCCAATGCAGGGGGGTTTTTTTTTATTCTTTTCGAAAACGTTTTTGGATGTGCAACATAAGGCAACCAAATTTGCTGACATAGTTTTTTGGGGGTTTTGCTGAAAACCCAAATGTGGTGGTGGTGGTGGTGTGTGTGTGTGTGTGGGTGTGGGTGTGTGGGGTGTTGTGTGTGTGTGTGTGTGTGTGTACGCGTGTGTGTGTGTGTGTTTCGGGGCGTGGGGCGTGCGTGCCCGTGGGTGTGTGTGTGGGGTGGTGGGTGTGTGGCCCCGGGGTGCGGGACGTTAGTGTATGTGTGGGGTGGGGTGTGTGTGTGATGAGGAGAGAACAGAGAGAGAGAGACAAGAGAGAGAACAGAGAAAAGGACAAAAAAGAAGAAGAGAGAGACAAAAACGGAGAGAATTTAATGAAAACGCAAAAAAGGGGAAAAAAATCATAGAAAAATCATGTTAAAGACCCAAAAACTTTTAAAAACATGTGCAATTTTTAAAACAGGAAAAAAAGCTGATTAAAAATAATGAAAAATTCATTTTAAAATTATATGGCAAAATCATTTTTATGGGGGAAAAGAAACAAGGAGGCATTACTTGAAGGCGGGAGAAAAGAGAGAAGGAGGGAGGGGAAGAGGGGAGGGGGGAGAAGAGGGGGAAAGAGAGGGGAGAGAGAGAGGGGGAGAGAGGGGAGGGAGGGGGGTAGGGAGATAGAGAGGAATATAAAGAAAGGAAAAAAAAAAAGAATTTTTGAACTAGAAGAAAAAACATATAGTAAAAAAAGCAAACCCCAAAAACCCCAAAAACAACAACCAAAAACCCAAAAACAACAACAACAACAACAAAAAAAAACAAAAAAAAACCAAAAATTTAAAAGGGAAAAGGGCAGTCAAAAAAAAGTAAAGGAAAAACGAAAGCATTAAAAAGCTGAAAAAGACCCCCCCCCCCCCCCCCCCCCCCCCCCCCCCCGCCCTTTTTATTTCAATTCCCGAGAATTTATTTTTCGTAAATTTTAAATTTTTTGTTTTTTTCCCTTTTTTTCTTTGTTTTTTTTTTATTAAACGTTTTTAACACTTTTCCAAAGGCAGCGGAATTAATACTAGAGTTCATTAAGGAGAGGGGGCGGCTGAAATTCAAAGAAGCGGCCATTTGAAATGGTCCCCTTTTGGTTCTGCAAATTTTGAAGATTCCAATTAAAAAATGGGTGATTTGTGCGAATTTTTTATTTTCTGGGGATCATGTATTCAGGGGGACTGAAAGCCACGAAAGGGAGGGGGAGTGGGAGTGAAAGGGTTAAAGGGGGGAAAGAGGGGTAGGGGGAAAGGGTGGGAGGACGGAACTAGTAGAAGGGGGTAAAGATCAGGGGGGGGAGGGGAAAAACCCCGAGGGAAAAGTCGAAAGGGTGAAAAAATCGAAAGCCATCGTCAGCTAGCCTCAGGGAATTGGCGGCGCCCCTAATCGTCATTACTGGATTCTCCAAAGAGAAACCCCTTTTTCCAAAAATTTTGGTTTAAAAAAAAAGAAAGACCTCTCTCTCCCCTCTCTCCTATCTCTCTCTCTCTCTCTCTCTCTCTCTCTCTCTCTCTTTTTCCCCTCTCTCTCCCCCTCTCTCTGTGCTGCGGGGCTGGTGCGTGCGTGGTGTGGGTGGGGTGTGTGTGGGGTGTGTGTGTTGTGTGTGTGGTGTGTGGGTGTGTGGGGTGTGTATTCCCCCAAAAAAAAAAATAAGCCAAAAAAAAGTTCCTTCGTCTTAATTTACCATATCCCACTTTTCCTGTCTTTTCTTTGCTACTGGTGAAATAAGGCCCCTTTTATCAGAGAGGCCCAAGAAAGGGATAATGTGTGCATCTCGTAGTACGACAAATTTTTTGCTGTAATGGAT
>JAMYXO010005090.1:0-16137 GCA_033310375.1 Conus canariensis | reverse complement strand
GGGGGGGGGGGGGGGGGGGGGGGGGGGGGGGGGGGGGGGGGGGGGGTGGGGGGGGGGGGGGGGGGGGGGGGGTTTTTTGGGTTTTGGGGGGGGGGTTGAGTGTTGGGGTTTTTTTTTGTGTTGGGGGAAGGGAGGGGTGATTAGGGGGGGTGGGGAAGGTTAGTTTGGGTCCAAACTGGGGAATCCCCTTTGGGGTTTGCTTCAGGATCCAACGGAAAAAAAAGCCATTTACAGTAGGGCCACGCAGTGCGGATTCCGGAAGGTGCACGGGGTCGACCAACCGCCTTGGGGGCTCCCTCCGGATTTTTCTTTCGGGGTTTAAACTCTCTTACCCTTTTTTCCCCCAAGACACCCACAGGACGAACTATTTGACCCATACTGGGTGGGGTTCGTGGGCATGAGGGGTTCCACCCCGGTGAGTCTGCGCCACACTCATGGGGCCAACTTCCCCGAGTCCCTAGAGTTTAGCCTGAGTCCAAAGGGCCCCCGGTGACGGTGTCGTCACGGGGGGGCACTACACAGGTTTTTGGTGGAGGGGGCTAATCTGCAGGGAAAGACTGACGCTTTGCCCCTCTTTTCGCAGGCTGCAAGCAGTGGTGCTGGTCAGCGGCGGGGGCTAAAAGCGAGAAGTACAAGCACACAGCCCCTTCCCCAAACACACAAGGCCACCACCCCAACCCATGAGACACGACCTCAAATCTGTGTCCAAAACCTCGTTGACATTTTCCAAAAATTGATCAAAAACCCCGCCTCCGCCTTTTTACGTATTAAAAGTAAATCAACCCTGTTTTTAACTAGTCATAAATGAACCGGAATCCTTTGTCAGCTTTTTAAATTCTCTTCGTAGCAAGTAACCTCTAAGACAAAACATGCGTTTTCTGCGCCAAAAATCCATGTGAAAAATTTCCCCTATGTCTTGGGCCCCATCCTCATTTCCAAACCAAACCCTTCCCGTCAGCTGCACGCCGGGCTTCAGTGAAATCCTGGTCTTGGGGAAAATCAGCAACGAAAGGCACGGGGGAAACCCCGGAAGCAACTTTAGGTCGAAGGAATCTGGGATCCCCTATTTGATCCGGGGCTATAAAGCAATCCGCCCATATTTTTTAAAAGATCATGCAAGGGGGCACATTTTTTCTTTTCACCCAAATTCGTTTGAATCAATGTTTGCAGATTTTGTCTGATGTGCAAAAGCCAGCAAGTTGGGGGAGTAAGATGATGGTCTTCGATGAATCGAATGGCTGAGGTATCATGGACTGGGTCATTGGTCACAGGTTGTGTCTTTGGCACGCCCGTCGTGAGTTACAACCTTCGAAAGGGTGGGATTTTTGTTTTTGCCTTTTCTGCCCCTCAGCAGTAAATTGGTAACTTGATTCAGTCTAGGGAAGGTCAAAGGTGCGGAAGGAGTGGGAAGGTCTCGGCTTCCATCATGGGGTGTCTTAGACACAGGAACTTCTAACAGTTCACTGCCCCTTGGGCTATGGAGGCTAGGGAGCTTTGAACGTGATTTTATTTCGTAGACTTAAAATAGTCCTCAGTTAATGGTTTTGATGTCACTGTTATCCCATTTTCTGAATAGTTGTTCGCCCACAAAACGTGCTCTGTCAGCGTTCAACCCTCCCAACTCTCTGTCTGTCACTCTCTCATCCTTCTCTCTTTTTCTATGTCTCTCTCTCCGTCCCTGTGTCTGTCTTGTCTGTCTCTCTGTCCTCTGTCTGTCTTTCTGTCTCTTTCTCCATCTGTCTGTCTCTCTCTGTCTCTGTCCGTCTGTCTGTCTCTCTTTCTCTTCCCCTCTCCTCTCTCTCTCGCTCGATCGCTCTTACTTTACAATGCGTAGAACTGAGTTGGGTTTTTTTTTCGTGCTCACGATATCTTTTCCCCCACCGTGACATTGGATCTAGCTCCATTCCACCATTCTTCCGTCAATAAAAATTAAAAAAAAAAAAAAACAAAAAAACAACGAAACAAACATACGACTCGCCCCCACCCAAAAAACAAACAATAACATGGACGTACCTTGAACTTCATGCCAGATGGAAAAAGTTTTCTCCATGATCGTTCAAAGTGTGATTATGTAACATGAGCTTATGCACATTCATGAATGCATCTCTGTTTGCGACGGAATAACGGCGTGAGCACACATGCACACACACACACATATTACCAACAAAACCACTTTCCTGTGAGCTTAAACAGATATACGCACAGACACACACACACAGACACACACAGACACACACACACACACACACACACACACACCACATCACCACCTAAACCACAGGGATACACACAGAGACAGAGGCACACAGGCACACAGACACGCACAAGTTTACTTAGACACACACAGACACACACACACGCTCACGCACGCAGACGAAGACACACACACACACACACACACACACAGATAATATATATATTATAATATATATATATATATAATACTAGCAGGGGCACCCAGCGTTGCCCGGGATATGAACATTCTTTGCGATACTCACGTGACGGCAAACATGTATTAATTGTTCTGATTTACAATCAATCCCCCCCCCCCCCCCCAACATCCTCCCACCCCCCTCCCCCCATAACAAATACACATTCTCTCTCTCCTCTCTCTCTCTCTCTCCTCTCTCTCATCTCTCTCTCTCTCTCTTATCATTCTATTGTTTTCCGCCTGCCTCTGGCCCCTTTCCTCTGGATCTTCCCTAGTACGTCGAGATGCTTTTCTCGCTCGATTTTCCGCCTGCACTCGCTGTTCCCATTCCCGTTCTCTGATTGCCCTTTATTTTGTAGGAATAGACTTTGTGCAGAAGTAGATTATTTCAACGGGTCTGTGTCTAATGTAAAAATAGTGTATCAGCTTTGCACTGTACAATCATTTTTCTGGCCCCTCTCATTCCTCCCTTTTCATCCCCCTACCCTGTCCCATCCATGTTGCAAAATTACTTACCGTTACTGGACATACGCATACCGAATTTTATCAATAGCGGTGTAAATTTAGAAAACAACGGTTTTTTAACGGTCAATGTTAAGTTTTGGTTCGTAAAATTTGCATAACATTGTTCAGCGCTTAAAACTGTACGTGCATACGGAATGTTATCAAGAAGGGTGAAAATTTCGAAATTCAGAAAATAACGGTCAGTGTTAAGTTTCGGATCTTGAAAATTTATCATTGTTTAGCGTTCAAAACTGACACATGTATATCGAATTTCTTCAAGAATACTCTAAATTTATAAAATAACGTTTTTTAATGGTCAATTTTAAATTTCGGTTCGTAAAAGTTGTATATCATTTTTCGGCATTTAAAACTGCACATGTATACCGAATTTCATCAAGAACACCTAAATTTTGAAAATAACGGTTTTTAAACGGTCAAATTTAATGGTCATAATGACTATCTAATGACCTTATGTTGCCCGCTGGATGTTCCTGTAGGCTATGTCAAGTTGGTGGCGATCCGATGACTCTCGTGGCCGCCAACCTCAGAAGATCGGGTTTTAAACAGTTTTTATAGGGTTTGGTGTTTTTAACGGTTTTTAACTGTTATAAATAACGTTTCTTAACTGCCAAATAACGGTTCTAATTTTCGAGAAGTAGCCCTGTACCTGTGTAATGTCACAATGGCCATTTGATGAAAAGCAGAGGAAAAATATGTCTTTGAAACCGTTATAAGTTTTTTAACGGTTTTTAACAGTTTTATTTTTTTTTAGAGATTAGCCCAAAACCATTCTCGGGTCACAACAGACGTACCTGCTAAATTTCAAGAAGATCGGTTTTAAACAGTTTCTTTTATAGGGTTTGGTGTTTTTTAACGGTTTTTAACTTTTTTTTTAACTGCCAAATAACGGTTCTAATTTTAGAGAAGTAGTCCTGTACCTGTGCAATGTCACAACGGCTATTTGAAGAAAAGCAGAGGGGAAAAGATGTCTTTGAAACCGTTATAACAGTTTTTTTAACGGTTTTTTAACGGTTTTTTTTTTTAGAGATTAGCCCAAAACCATCCTCGGGTCACAACAGACGTAGCTGCCAATTTCATGACAATCGGTTGAGCCGTTTTTGAGTCTATAGCGTACACACACACACACACACACACACACACACACACACACACACACACACACACACACACACACACACAGAATTTGCCATTTATATATTAGATATATATATAGAGAGAGAGAGAGGTGTGTGTGTGTGTGCGTGCGCACGCGCTGATCTATTTTTCTGTATCTATCCATCGGTCTGTCTGTCTCTTTCTCTCCCCCCACCTCTGTGTGTGTGTGCGTGTGCGTGTGTATGTCTGTGTGCGTGAGTGAGTGTAAGTGTTGGGTTTCCATGGGATTGTGTACTCTACTGTGTAGGCAACAGTTGTGAAGTTGATCTCATGTTATCTGGTTCTACCCCACTGGCAGCGCACTGTGTCTGTACTATGCCATTTTACTTGACATTCTGCTGTCCTCATCGTACCCTGATCTGGAGGTTCTGTGTATCAGCCAAATGTTTGGGAAGAATACATTCAAGTCTGAAGACATGAAAAGACTGCTGTTCTCATTCTTATACATATGCATTCAGACACACATAGACATACGTACATGTATAGACGTTTACAGACACACATATACATATAGACAGATAGATACAGGTAGGTAGGTAGGTAGAGAGATGGGTAAGAGAGAGATCGATAGGTAACTTGTGAGGGAAACATGTGCAAGCTAGTGAATGGATAAATTGATGTGAGGGAAACATGTGCAAGCTAGTGAATAGATATATTGATGTAAGTGAGGGAAACATATGCAAGCTAGTAAATAGATAAATTGATATAAGTGAGGGAAACATATGCAAGCTAGCAATTCGCCAACTCTTTTCCAGTACACACACGAACATGCGTGCGTACACACACACACACACACACACACACACACACACACACACACACACTGTGACGAAACGCTTGACAAAACCATTCCATCGGTCCCACTAAAACCCCAAACCAAAAAATAGATTTAAAATCTATGCCCACTCCCCTCTCTCAACCCCCCTCTCCCCTTTCTCTCGCTTAGGAGGGCACGGGACACGATCTATGACGAAGAAAAAGATTGCGTCACGGGAAATGCGTGATGCCGGTCGTTCTTGTTGACCTACACCCCCCTCTCTCTCTCTCTCTCTCTCTCTCTCTCTCTCTCCTCTCCTTCCCCACTCTGAATAGCTACAACGCAGTGAAATTTCAATTTCATTGTGGCAATTGCCCGTCTCACCACCCCCCCTACCCCCTTCCCCCCCCCCCCCCCCCCCCGCCTCCTTCCCAGGGCTATCTTCACACACCCCCCCCCCCCTCCTCTATCCCGTGAAACAAAGGCGCGACGCCACTGCCGTGCCCTCCCCCACCACTCACCCCCCCCCCCCCCCTCCTTTCATATCTACAGTCCGTGCACTGGCTGAACTGGTAAATTGTCACTGGAGTTTCTCCGTGAGAGTCTGTGTCTATACGGACGCATAAATTAAACCGGCCACTTAAGTCCGTGAGCTGTGCCGATTAGGATCAAACGGTTTCCGAGGCGACTGGTGATAAAATTAGATCCCTCCCCCTCTCACCACTGATGTGAGTGATAGGTTGTCAAAATCGAATCCGGCAATTATAATTCATATATACCAGACACACAGAGCGCAACTTCACTGACCCCTCAAGACTGCCTGTAGACCAGACCAGAGAAAGACAAAAGAGACAATTAGAGAAGGCGTGGGAAAATCCGGGTAACCTCGTTGATCTCCAGTCATTCACTGTTCATTCCCAGGAAAAGTGAGTTGGAACTCTGTTTTACATTTTTGAAACTATGTGTGGATTTTTTTGTATGCTGTGTGCGTTAACATTGTAACTTTGTACAAATAGATCTAGTTGCAAAGCGAGAGGACTGCAGGCGGAAATCTAAACAAATCTTAAATAAATGTTAGCGAACCGCCCAGAGAACGTGGACAAACGAGTCACAAGACGAAACACAACTAGTTTCGACCTCTTAGGTCTTCATCAGGTGAGACATTAACGAATAAAACAATGAAAATTCACTTAGCTTTGATCGCTTCAGATCACTTGGTAGGGTTCAGCGCAAGGAAGAAGGCGTTGAATGAGAACGAGGCTGTTGGAAGGGAAATAGTGAGCGAGTCAAAGTCGTAATGAAGATAATAATATTACTGATAGGAATACTAATAATGGTCAAAATACTGAGAGAAAAAAAAAAAAAAAAAAAAAGGGACAAGATTACTACCAATCTGTGTCAATAAGTATGGGTATGGGAGAAAGGAGAGTGGGTTAGAGGATTCTTAAACAGCAGGGTTGCCGTGGCAACAGTCCCAGAGGCGAAGGCGATGGTGATGTCAATGCCAGTGGTAGTATCAATACTAGCAATAGTATTACTGAATGATACTGCTAACAACGATAGTGAAGGTTAAGGTAATGAAAGCATGATACAGAAATATATTTAGAAAATACAATTTTTATAATAATCAAATAAATAAATAAATGAAACATTAAAAATAATAATAAATTAAAAAATCAGTAAATAATAATAATTAAAAAAAAAAATAAAAAAAAATAAAAAAATAATTAAAAAAAAAAAAAATAATGAAAATAAATGCATAAATAAGATAGCTATAAGTTGTGTGAGGTGAATAGTGGGAGATAAGGTAGTATGTGTGTGTGTGGTGGGAGGATATTATGGGCTGAGATAGAAGTGGTGGGTTGGTACATGTTACTTTAAGGTGTAGATGCTATGAGGGTGGAGGGAAGAAGGGGATGGGTTTACGTACTAACTGGGGGAGGGGGAGGGGCAACATATTCACACCTATACATAATCTCTCTCTCTCTCTCTCTCTCTCTCTCCCCCCCCCCCCCCCCCTTTCACGACCAACGATAAAGGAGCCAGCATTCTATTTATTATGTGTGTGTGTGTATGTGTGAGTGTGAGGTGTGTGTGTGTGTGTGTGTTCCATTTGTAATATCAGCCTTATTCATTGGTTACCCCCACCTCCACCCCCAGCAACCGCCATATCCACCAACACCCCTACACACATCATTACTAGGGCAGGGGAGGGGGGAGTAAGTCGATTGATGTAGCAAATGGAGAGACTCAGAGAGTGTAGGAAAAGGGAAGATGATGATAGCTGCAACCTATGTCTGAGGTAAACAGAGGGAGGTAGGGTGGTATGGGTGTGTGTAGGTGGGGGATATTTCAGGCTGGAGCTGCAGAGATGGAATGGTACATACTACTTTTGGACGTTGATGCCATGAGGGTGGACGGTGCCCAGTTTGGCAATGAGATGAGATTCCTGCATAAGGCGTTCCAAGCTGTCACTCTTAGATTGCCAAAGTGCCAAGACTTTGACATGGTTGATGTTGTGTTGGGCATGGTTGAAGTGTAGAGCGACTGGTTTGGGCCGATGGTGGCGGATGTCGGCCAGGTGTTCAGAGATGCGCGTCTCAAGTGTGCGAGATGTCTCACCTACATAGATCTTACCGCACAGCTGACAGTGGATGGCATACACAATGTTATGGCTCTGGCAGGAGAAAGTGCGTTTAATAGTGAAAGAGCCTGTGGGGCCATGTAGGATGGTGTCTGGTTTGGTGAGAGAGCAGATTTTGCAGTTGGGTTTTGAGCAGGGGAAAGTACCTGGTGGCTTAGGTGTTGAGATTTTGTTCAGCTTAGAGCGCACCAGTAGGTCGTTGAGGTTTTTGTCACGTTTGAAAGTGATCATTGGTGTGGTCTCAAAGGCAGGTTTATGGTTTTCTACTATGTGCCAGTTAGACTTCAGGATCCTGCAGATGGGCAGATTGTGAGGATGGAAGAGAAGGCAGGCAGTGGGTCTGTCTGTCTCTTTGGGAGGTTTAGTTTCCAGAGTAGATGTTCTGGATTTAGCTGCAGTGCGGCTGAGAGCATCACTGATGACGGCACTAGGGTATCCACGGTTGGTGAAAAAATCAGACATTTTGGCTGCTTGTATAGTGAAATCCTCTTCGCTAGAGCACAGTCTGCGTAGGCGAAGGAATTCAGAATATGGAATGCTATTTTTAGTGGACTGGTGGTGGGAAGATGTGTAGTCCAGGTATGAGTGCGCATCTGTAGGTTTGTAGAAGACTGAGGTTTGAAGCAGTCCATCTTTGAGGGAGATAGTGATGTCCAGGAAATTAACTGACTGTGAAATGGTGTAGGTCAGCTGGATGGATGGATGGAAGGTCTGTGCAAAGTTGAGGAAATTCTGGAGGTCATGTTCTGGCATGGATGTGGCTCCCAATCCATCATCTATGTATCTTTTGTAGAGCTCTGGTGTTGGGCCTGTGTAAGAGGTTAGTAGGCGGTGTTCTAGGTGTCCCATGAAGAGGCAGGCATAGGATGGTCCCATTTTGGTTCCCATAGCAACACCACTGATTTGTGAGAATGTGTGGTTGTTGAATTCAAAAGTATTGAGGGTGAGGACTAATTCTGCAAGTCTGACTAGTGTAGCTGTGGGAGGGTGTTGTTGGTTGGGGGGCCGTTTGTTAAGAAAGAATGCGAGGGCCTTCAGTCCATCAGCATGAGGGATGGAAGTGTAGAGAGAGACGACATCAAGGGTAAAGAGGAGGCTGGGTTTGAAAGTGGGATCTGTGTTGTATGAATTAATCATGTTGAGTGTGTGTGTAGTGTCTTTGAGGTATGTGGGGAGGCCTTGTACTATGGGTTGGAGGAGAGAGTCTAAGTACTGTGAAATGTGTTCTGTAGGGCAGCTGCATGCAGATACTATGGGTCTGCCGGGAGTATTGGTTTTGTGTATTTTAGGGAGCAGGTAGAAGGTGGGTTGTTTGGTGTCTGTCATTATGAGGAGTTTGGCTGTCTTCGGTAAGTTGTTGTGTTTGATTTCTTGTTTAACTGTGGTTGAGATGAGTTTCTGGTGTTGGGGGAGGGGTGATGCTGTGAGTGGTGTATAGAAATTTGTGTCTGACAGTTGTCTGTGTGCTTCTTTTATGTACAACTGTTTGTCCCAGACCACCACTGCACCACCCTTGTCTGCTGGTTTGATGACAATGTCTTGTCTTTGTCTCAGTGATTCAAGGGCTTTTTGTTCATCCCGTGAGAAGTTGGAATTGCGGACAGGTTTGGATTTAACTTGAGAGATTTCTTTTCTACACTTGAGAGATTTCTTTTCTACACTTGAGAGATTTCTTTTCTACACTTGAGAGATTTCTTTTCTACACTTGAGAGATTTCTTTCTACACTTGAGAGATTTCTTTCTACACTTGAGAGATTTCTTTCTACACTTGAGAGATTTCTTTTCTACACTTGAGAGATTTCTTTCTACACTTGAGAGATTTCTTTCTACACTTGAGAGATTTCTTTCTACACTTGAGAGATTTCTTTCTACACTTGAGAGATTTCTTTCTACACTTGAGAGATTTCTTTTCTACACTTGAGAGATTTCTTTTCTACACTTGAGAGATTTCTTTTCTACATCACTATCTCCCTCAAAGATGGACTGCTTCAAACCTCAGTCTTCTACAAACCTACAGATGCGCACTCATACCTGGACTACACATCTTCCCACCACCAGTCCACTAAAAATAGCATTCCATATTCTGAATTCCTTCGCCTACGCAGACTGTGCTCTAGCGAAGAGGATTTCACTATACAAGCAGCCAAAATGTCTGATTTTTTCACCAACCGTGGATACCCTAGTGCCGTCATCAGTGATGCTCTCAGCCGCACTGCAGCTAAATCCAGAACATCTACTCTGGAAACTAAACCTCCCAAAGAGACAGACAGACCCACTGCCTGCCTTCTCTTCCATCCTCACAATCTGCCCATCTGCAGGATCCTGAAGTCTAACTGGCACATAGTAGAAAACCATAAACCTGCCTTTGAGACCACACCAATGATCACTTTCAAACGTGACAAAAACCTCAACGACCTACTGGTGCGCTCTAAGCTGAACAAAATCTCAACACCTAAGCCACCAGGTACTTTCCCCTGCTCAAAACCCAACTGCAAAATCTGCTCTCTCACCAAACCAGACACCATCCTACATGGCCCCACAGGCTCTTTCACTATTAAACGCACTTTCTCCTGCCAGAGCCATAACATTGTGTATGCCATCCACTGTCAGCTGTGCGGTAAGATCTATGTAGGTGAGACATCTCGCACACTTGAGACGCGCATCTCTGAACACCTGGCCGACATCCGCCACCATCGGCCCAAACCAGTCGCTCTACACTTCAACCATGCCCAACACAACATCAACCATGTCAAAGTCTTGGCACTTTGGCAATCTAAGAGTGACAGCTTGGAACGCCTTATGCAGGAATCTCATCTCATTGCCAAACTGGGCACCGTCCACCCTCATGGCATCAACGTCCAAAAGTAGTATGTACCATTCCATCTCTGCAGCTCCAGCCTGAAATATCCCCCACCTACACACACCCATACCACCCTACCTCCCTCTGTTTACCTCAGACATAGGTTGCAGCTATCATCATCTTCCCTTTTCCTACACTCTGAGTCTCTCCATTTGCTACATCAATCGACTTACTCCCCCCTCCCCCTGCCCTAGTAATGATGTGTGTAGGGGTGTTGGTGGATATGGCGGTTGCTGGGGGTGGAGGTGGGGGTAACCAATGAATAAGGCTGATATTACAAATGGAACACACACACACACACACACACACACACACACACACACACACACACTCACACTCACACATACACACACACACATAATAAATAGAATGCTGGCTCCTTTATCGTTGGTCGTGAAAGGGGGGGGGGGGGGGGGGGGGGGAGAGGGAGAGAGAGAGATTGTGTATAGGTGTGAATATGTTGCCCCTCCCCCTCCCCCAGTTAGTACGTAAACCCATCCCCTTCTTCCCTCCACCCTCATAGCATCTACACCTTAAAGTAACATGTACCAACCCACCACTTCTATCTCAGCCCATAATATCCTCCCACCACACACACACATACTACCTTATCTCCCACTATTCCACCTCACACAACTTATAGCTATCTTATTTATGCATTTATTATCATTATTTTTTTTTTTTAATTATTTTTTTATTTTTTTTTATTTTTTTTTTAATTATTATTATTTACTGATTTTTTAATTTATTATTATTTTTAATGTTTCATTTATTTATTTATTTGATTATTATAAAAATTGTATTTTCTAAATATATTTCTGTATCATGCTTTCATTACCTTAACCTTCACTATCGTTGTTAGCAGTATCATTCAGTAATACTATTGCTAGTATTGATACTACCACTGGCATTGACATCACCATCGCCTTCGCCTCTGGGACTGTTGCCACGGCAACCCTGCTGTTTAAGAATCCTCTAACCCACTCTCCTTTCTCCCATACCCATACTTATTGACACAGATTGGTAGTAATCTTGTCCCTTTTTTTTTTTTTTTTTTTTTTTTCTCTCAGTATTTTGACCATTATTAGTATTCCTATCAGTAATATTATTATCTTCATTACGACTTTGACTCGCTCACTATTTCCCTTCCAACAGCCTCGTTCTCATTCAACGCCTTCTTCCTTGCGCTGAACCCTACCAAGTGATCTGAAGCGATCAAAGCTAAGTGAATTTTCATTGTTTTATTCGTTAATGTCTCACCTGATGAAGACCTAAGAGGTCGAAACTAGTTGTGTTTCGTCTTGTGACTCGTTTGTCCACGTTCTCTGGGCGGTTCGCTAACATTTATTTAAGATTTGTACAAATGCTTAGCAACATGCATCAAACTGATGGATGATTATTCTGTGTAGGAGTTGGCTTGCCATCATATGGCAAAAGCTCTCTCCCAGGGGTTATGATTCTTTAACAGTCTGACCACTATTCATTGTGTTTACACTGACTTTTGCCAGTAGGCAATTCTGTCTGTTAAGATAATAATTAAAAGATTAATTTTTGTCGGGAAAACAGTATGCCTGTGCTAGGTTAAGAACTGCTACTCTGATTTATAAATACTGGTGATTGTTGGAATGATTTTAGTGTATGACTTTAAGTCAACACCACATGTGTACTTGGACTCGGTGTAACCCAAGTCAGTGTGATTTAATTCATAAGAAACATGGAAGAGTTGCTTGACTGAAACTATGTAACATATCTTAAATAAATGTTAGCGAACCACCCAGAGAACGTGGACAAACGAGTCACAAGACGAAACACGACGCGTTTCGACCTCTTAGGTCTTCATCAGGTGAGACATTAACGAATAAAACAATGAAAATTCACTTAGCTTTGATCGCTTCAGATCACTTCGCAGGGTTCAGCGCAAGGAAGGCGTTGAATGAGAACGAGGCTGTTGGAAGGGAAATAGTGAGCGAGTCAAAGTCGTAATGAAGATAATAATATTACTGATAGGAATACTAATAATGGTCAAAATACTGGGAAAAAAAAAAAAAAAAAAGGGACAAGATTACTACCAATCTTAGTGTCAATAAGTATGGGTATGGGAGAAAGGAGAGTGGGTTAGAGGATTCTTAAACAGCAGGGTTGCCGTGGCAACAGTCCCAGAGGCGAAGGCGATGGTGATGTCAATGCCAGTGGTAGTATCAATACTAGCAATAGTATTACTGAATGATACTGCTAACAACGATAGTGAAGGTTAAGGTAATGAAAGCGTGATACAGAAATATATTTAGAAAATACATTTTTATAATAATCAAATAAATAAATGAAACATTAAAAATAATAATAAATTAAAAAATCAGTAAATAATAATAATAATTAAAAAAAAAATAATGATAATAAATGCATAAATAAGATAGCTATAAGTTGTGTGTGAGGTGAATAGTGGGAGATAAGGTAGTATGTGTGTGTGTTGTGGGAGGATATTATGGGCTGAGATTGAAGTGGTGGGTTGGTGCCTGTTACTTTAAGGTGTTGATGCTATGAGGGTGGAGGGAAGAAGGGGATGGGTTTACGTACTAACTGGGGGAGGGGGAGGGGCAACATATTCACACCAATACACAATCTCTCTCTCTCTCTCACTCTCCCCCCCCCCTCACGACCAACGATAAAGGAGCCAGCATTCTATTTATTATGTGTGTGTATGTGTGAGTGCGAGTGTGTGTGTGTGTGTGTGTTCCATTTGTAATATCAGCCTTATTCATTGGTTACCCCCACCTCTACCCCCAGCAACCGCCATATCCACCAACACCCCTACACACATCATTACTAGGGCAGGGGGAGGGGGGAGTAAGTCGATTGATGTAGCAAATGGAGAGACTCAGAGTGTAGGAAAAGGGAAGATGATGATAGCTGCAACCTATGTCTGAGGTAAACAGAGGGAGGTAGGGTGGTATGGGTGTGTGTGTAGGTGGGGGATATTTCAGGCATTGTAACATAGTATTACTGTCTGCTACCCTTTTGTGAGCTTAACTTAGTCTTTAAACAAAAGTGGAGATTAATAGTTATAACAGAAACTCTACCATAGAGAATACTTTGCCGGCTGAGTCTCACACCTGTGCTGAAAGTAAACCAGGGTAAATGTGTGCACTCGACAAACCAGCCGTCAGATTCTCACCTACAGACCAAGTTCTCTTTATCGCAGAACTGGGATCCTGGTCATGCTATCCTGGTCACGCTATCCTGGCCACGCTACACATTGCGGCTGGACCAGAAGCTGGGACTTCGCCCAACACCAGGGCGACACCAGACAACCAATCTACACCAGTGGGGCAGTCACCAACCACAGGAGAGATCCACTATCTTCTCCGAAGCAAAGCTAAGTTAGCATACCACCTGGACTCAAAACCATCAGACCCTTGCCCTCACTTGATGAAGAAAAACAGGGAGACCCCCTGTATGCCAGCTTAAGCTTACTGCACTGAGTGCAAGCGAGTAAAGTAGGAGTGAGGGAGGGCCCCTCATTGTGGTAGTCCAATGAGAACTAAAACCTTAGCCTATGAACTTGACATGCCCATACTTACCTATTGTAAGCAATAAAAGTTGTGTGAAAGTGCACTTAACTTGTGTCAGTTCTCTGTTCAATCAGATGTTTGAATGTTTGAACTTCTGTCTTCAATTCTGTCTCTCGGAGCTACAAGTACTTATAAGAGTACAGGCCTAAGGAAAATTATCGCGGAGCCACTGTTCAGTATTTTACCCAGTCCCCGGAAAAAAAAATTAAAAGACTTTAGTGGTGTGTGTGTGTGTGTGTGTGAACTTGCACGATAGTTAATAATGACTGGATGTATTTACATGTTGAAAATGCATGTTTATAACCTCTCTCTCTCTCTCTCCCCCCCTCCCCCCCCCCCCCAATTTGTCGTTCTCCTCTCTCTGTCCCTCTCTCTCTCTCCCTCCCCGCCCTCCCTCCTCCCTATTTTGTCTTCTATCACCGTAACTAATGGATACAAAGATGTCTGGACAGTGGTTTCAGTGGTGTTGAACCATTTCACTATCGTTCTATAAAGTGCAACAGCACAACGACAGGTCGGCATGAACACTGACCCGAAGGCAGGAATCTGATTAAGGTTTTATCAGTGGACGATGATCCTGTTACAAATGTGGTAACACATGCAGACGTCACGCCGGCGAGTGGGCAATGACCTCTTGACCAAAGATCGGATATTTTAAATAACACCACACACACACACACACACACACACTAACACACACGCGCACGCGCACACATACACACACACATATTCACATACGTACATCTGTCTGTCCTCTCTCTCTGTCTCTGCCTCTCTCTCTCTCTCTCTCTCTCTCTCTCTCTGTCTCTCTCCTCTCTGACCGGCATCAAAATGTGATCTCTCCTATCACATGTTGGTCCCCATCACTGCAGACTTTAACGCGCGCGCGCGCGTGCGCGTGTGTCTGTCTACGCCCCCTACGCCTCCCCCCCCCCCCCCCCCCCCCCCCCCCCCCCCCCCCCCCCCCCCCCCCCCCCCCGCGGCTTATCGTCTTCTGTTACCGTAAGCTTGGATACGAAGATGGATGTCTGCGCATGTTTTGTTGAGGTGAAAATTATTTCACGATCATGCTGCAATAGCCGACCTGTGTGTTCAGCACCTCGACAGCTGTCAATGAAAAAGTCACTTTGGGTAGGAATCTAATTAAGGGTTTACCAGTGGCGGATGGTCCTGCGACAAATCGGTTTACATATACTGACGTCAAACAGGCGGGGGGCATTGAAGTCTAGACCGAAGATTAAATGTCGCGCGCAGACACGCTCACAACACACACACACACCACACACACACACACACACCACACACACAACACACACACACAACACACACCACACACACACACAACACACGAGCACCATACAAGGACGTTCAATGTCAATGACTTTAGTTTTGCTCTACAATTGTTTATTTCTTACACTAAAAAGCTACGAGGATGTGGGGTGGCTGCTCATCCAGAGAATAGACTTAACAGTGTTGAAATGCATGAAAAGTCATTTCCACTGTCATTCAGTCCTTGAAAACGTTAAAAGAGAATACAACCACACAAACACACACACACACACACACACCACACACACACACACACAACAACACACACACTAAACGCACGTACACGCACGCACGCACGCATGCACACACACAACACACACACACACACACACACCACAACACGAGGTGACGCTGAAACAAAGAAGCCAAAGACGATCGGTTTGGGGGTTGTGGTCACCAATGAAGAATTGTGGTCATTAAGCCGTCTGCAGACCACTGATAGTGCAGACTGTTCGTACAGACCAGCGCCTGGCCGTCAGGCTGCCGACACGCGTCTGCAACCAGGTGCATCCTTGTGTCATTGTCTTGTCTGAAACTTTTTACAGTGTGTGTACTACAGTGTGTTGTATTAGATGGATAGTGTGAGGCATTCCATTTACATTTTTACCGCATTGCATACACTGTATTGTAACAATGATGATAATAATGATAATAATAATAGTAGTAATAATAATAATGACGATAATATAATAATAATAATGAGGATGATTATAATAACAATAGCATTTATAAAGCGCCTTGCCAAAGGTTCCAGGCGCTGACAATCCACACTCGTGGACGCAACGGGCTACCTACCTGGGTACCTTGCCTGGGATTGTCAGGTTTCTACAGTGCCGGCTGGCGCCCTCCTGACCGTCCCCTGGTTGC
>JAMYXO010005089.1:0-16138 GCA_033310375.1 Conus canariensis | reverse complement strand
TTCGACAAAACCCCATACAGAAAATCATATCTTTCTTTTTTTTTTTCTTTCCTTCCTTGGGAGACATGCGTCAGGAACATTTTCTGAACAAGACATGGCGTCGAGTGGGCGAAGGTGTCACAGGGCCAACTATCCCCCCAAAACCCAAATCAAAAAAGGGGCCCCCGATTTTTCCAATGATATCTTCCCTTTGGGGCGCAACACAACACCTTCCTCTCTCTTTCTCTCCCTCTCTCTCCTCTCCTCTCATTCAAACACCACCACACACACCCCCACACACACACACACAAACACACACACACACACACACACAGATTCCAAAAGCTTACAAACTTCTCTGGGTGTACAATCCCGCGTCAATTTAGGAACTTAAAGAAGCGGTATATTACCCCCTAAACAAAGAAAACCTCAGTGCGAAATTTATCCTTAAAACTTCTGCCTTCAAAAATTTTCACAAAAAGAAAAAAATTTTAAATTTCAAAAAACCGCCCTTTTGCAAAAAGGCCCTAGAACAATACGTCTAGAAGTTCTTTAAATCCTTTGCCTCAGATATTACCTGTAATACAGAGCTAACGGGAAAATGGGCAATTAAACCCTTTTTCTTTTTCTCCATTTTCCAGAAGGGGGAACAAAATCAACCAAATTTTTTGACATTGATCACACAGATTTACCCAAAAAAACCCAATCCCCTAACTTTTAAATGTTTTAGTTGATTCCACTTAAAAAGTAAGTAACCAGACTATTAAAGATATACCCGATGGATCATTTTTGATGTGGAAATCCTGGTGCAGCTTTTGTAATCCCCTCAATTAAAAACAGAAAACGATATACATTGTAAAATAATTTTTCCCTTTTTTACTGCTGAATTTTGTAGCCATACTTGTGCAAAAATTACTTGTAGATCTTTCGAGGTTTCATCAAAATCTTATTCTGTGTGGACTAAAAGTCGTTTTACAAGCCATTAAAACCCCCGGGCATAAAAAATCGATAGAAATGATATTGAAATAAAACTATTATTATGAGCTTTCTAAAGGGCACCGTATGACCTTTTGCTGGTATCTTCTACTCCGGAACACCCCAAACGAGGGGGGAGATCATCGGCTAAAAGGGCGCAAAAAAAATAAAGAAGGATCGCAGCATCTCGACTTCACCAGTCTGCATAAATTTTAACCGGCCTAGAAAAGTGTCCCCAAATCAGGGTTTTGAACGCACAAAAACAAATAGGCAGTATTACCCGCATGTGTAAAGTAAAGAATGCAACAATCCGAAAACCCTTTTTAAACAATTTATCTGTAATGCTTTTCCAGACTTGTAAACAAAGTTTGTTTGTATAGGCCCCCCTTTTAAAATGCTTTTAAAAAACAAAGTTATTCTAAAAAAAATATACATTGCATACATAAAAACCCAAATTACTTTTAAACCACCTACTTCTTCATTGCCCGGGAAAGTTAGGAAACTTTTTTCCTAAGTTTAAAGTTAGCAGATCAAACTTCGCCGGGTGCCCCCTTACCCCAACGGGAAAATTTTTTAAAATTTAATCCTCATTACTTTGTGTGTTTTCTAAAATTTTTTAATTCCGGCCCCACTTGGTACCCTTACTTCTGAGGTATTTTAAAAAATTAAAATTGTTTTCCCCCCCTTTTTTACGACATTAATTGTTAACAGAGTTCGATTTTTGTTTTTGGGTTTAAACCCCCCAACCCCCACCCCCCCCAACCCCTTCCTATATTCCGCCCCCTTTCCCCCTTGATCCCCCCATCCCCACTTGCAAACTTTCTCCCCCCTACCACCCCCCTGAAATTATGTTTCCCAACCCTTTACTAAATTGTTTCATTTGATATATTTTAAATTTCCCCCCGATAAAACTTTACACAAAAAAAAAGGCTAGTTTAAACAAACCAGGTTTAATTTAAATATCTCCCTATCTTACCCCCCTAAAAACCCTTTCCCCCTCTTGTCCCTCAAAAAAGCCCCCTCTCTCTCTCTCTCTTGCCCACACCCACCACCCCCCGCGCACGCGCGCGCGCCCCATGCACACACCCACGATACGCACAACCCCAAAAATACACGCACGTACCCCCCCACCAACACCCGCCCCCCCCCCCCCCCAAAAACACACCACACCACAAAACGTACACGCACACCCCCAAAAATTAAAATTTTTTGGGTTTTTTTGTCTTTTAAACACTGATAGTGAATAGAGGGTTTAAAAACCCTAAAGAAACTAACAAAACATACCCCACACCCCAACACACACACTCACACCCCCCGCAAAAAACAACCCAACCACCCCACACCCCCAACCCCACCCCCACACACACCCCCCCCCCCCCCCCCCCCCCCCCCCCCCCCCCCCCCCCCCCCCCCCCCCCCCCCCCCCCCCCCCCCCCCCCCGAGCGAGGGCCAAAACATGAAACCCACCAGCAACAAGGGACGAGGGAGGAGAAGAGGAGAGAAGAGAGAAGAAGAGTTAAAAAAGAGGAGAGAGGAGGGATATCTTGTAAAATGCCTTAAACCAAAACGTGGATGATTATTGAAACACTTTTTTTTACGAGCTTTTTAAATTTTTGAAAAGTTTTGCCCGTGACCTGCCCGGGGGAAGCTCTCCATCTCGCTAAAGCAAAGCTGGATCACGTGCTCTTTGCTGACCTTGAGTCATTCGACTCTTGTGCTTTCCCAATTTAAAATGGTTTGCCTCATTATCCAATTTCCCATAGCTTAAACTAAGTCCCACACTTTACCCAACACATGAAAACATGGGGTTCAGCCTAAATACGGCGCGTAAGCAGATTTGGAGAATTTTTATTAAAAAACCCGGATTCTAAAGTTCCGTATAGACAACATTTGAATGGGCATTTTTTTATGAATAGCATCGACACATTTTTCTCTTTAAAAAAGTTTTGTTTTTGAAATTTTATGGCTCTTTAAATTCAGTTTTCTTCAGCTGTCTCGTTTTCAAATTTGGGGGTCGCCGGTGGATCTTTTCAAAAGTCAATTCATATTTGTTCTTTTTTTTTTGACAAAATCTAGTTCCGATGTCCCTTTTGTCACCGGGATGCCCTTTTGAATCGGGCCCCAAAATGCAGTGGCGGGTGCAATTCTCAACACCAGAATATCAGAACATTTGGGGTTACGAGTTTTCTCTGCTTCTGAATCGTTTTTGAACAAAGTAAAGGGAACGGGGCCCCTTTACCACCTTGCATGCACCGGGAAAAAAAGGGAGGGTTGGAGGGTTTGAGACGGGAAAGAAAAGGGGCGAAAAAAAAAAGTGGGAAAAAAAAAAAGAGGGAAGGAAACAGAAAGGAAGGTAACAAGAAGGGAGGAGGGTGGGGGAGGAAAAAGGGAGAAAATTTGAAAAGGGGGATGAAAAAAAGACCGGGGAGTTGGAAACAGAGGGGAGGGGAGGGGGGGGGGAGGGGGAGGGAGCAGACAGACGCGAGAGGGAAAAGGACAGACGAAGATGAAAAACTGACAGACGACCTAGGCAAATACAATCACACAAGAGGTAGCGGTTAAATTTTTTTAAACGGGGAAAATCAGAAAGGAAAGAGAAAAATAATTCTAACCCGGCTTAAAATTACCCCCAAAGAGAAAAAGAAAATTGGGAGACAAGAAATCAGGAAGAAAAAAATAGAAAACAGTTCGAGCGAAACCCCACCCAAAGAGAAAAGCATTCCAGAAGGCATTTTCAGCTAGTTAGAGAGAAAATTCTAGCGGCCAACAGATGAGAGAAAATTCTAGACGGGCAATCGTAGAGAGAAAATTCGCGGAAAATTCAGTAGAAAAATTTAAATTTGACAGGCAATAAGCAGACAAATGAGAAAACAGTTCAAAAGGTTAATCACGGCAAAAAAAAAGAAAAAATTTTCTAAAACTCCCCGGTAGAGAAAGCGATAGAAAAAAAATTTTTTGATAGGCAATGAGCAGACGACAGGTCGAAAAAATTTCAGAAAAAGCAATCGGATGGGGCACAGAAATTGAAGTAAAAGCTTTCTTAAGGGGTTTCCAATAGAAAACCCCTTTTCCCCCACCAAAAGGAAAAAAAAAAAAAAACAAAAAAGGGTGACAAATCATGATCCCATATTTGCATAACAGAAATGATGTTTTAAATAAAGAAAATTTGCCCAGGGAAAAGCCATAAGGTCAGGGGGTCTGAGCCTCAAACACCTATTTTGACAAAATAAAATCATCATCATCACCCATCATCATCTTCTTCATCATCATCGGTACGATTGCTTTTTAAAGATAAATTATTCAGAGCAAAACCAACTTCAAAATTAAATGTGCGGTGACCGAAAAAGGAGGAAGAGTTTAAAGTTAAAACGAGCGAAAGAGGAACAAAACAAAACAAAAAAAACACCCCCACACACACCCCCCCACACACACAAAACACCACACCACAACACCACTCGCAGGACCATACTCGCAGGCACACACAGACTTAAAACAGAGAAAAAAGAAAAGGAGAAAGGTGAGGGTTTCATATACATGCTAAACTTGAAAAATTTTTTTCAACGACATATTCTCTCAAACATTTGAATTTTCTTTTTCTGCGTCGCAGGTGTACTCCGAGACCCCCCTAGGGAAGACAAGTTTTAATCCATCTCCCAACAAAGGGAGTGGAGTTTTGTTTTGTATGACCGTTTTTTTTAATCCCCCAATTAGGCAGCCATACCCCATCTTCGGGGAAAAGGGGCATGCTTGTGTAAGTGCTCCTCCAACGGCCAAAACTGGCCTTCTCTTCCAAAAGTTGGGAAAGGGATTTTCGGGTGTTAGGATGTTATGCGTGGGGTTCACACCGGGGCCCTCGGTTTATAGTTTATTCAAAGGACCGTTGGGAAATGGATCAAAAACTAATTTTAATCCGGGGAAAAATTCCCCGTACCGAAAGGCCAGGGCGGAGATTAAAAACCCGCAACCTTGGATTACGAGTCCGGCGCTCTTCCAACTGAGTTTTTTCCGGCCCCATATCTGAAATCGAGGAAAGTAGCAACAGGAGAACACTCTGGGGACCCCTGGACAGCAGGTGTTCAGAGAAGTTGACCCCCCTCGACGATGGTTTGGAGTAAATTCTCGCACCCCCAGAGGGCCAGGGCCCCCCATCCAGGTCAACGAAAAACTATCCAAAAAATATAAGTTTTAAACCTTTACCTCCGAGTCTGAAGCCTGAATCTGTATGGGTTAATCCTGAAAGGGATTACAACTCATGGACAAAACGATTCTTAAAGATGAATTGCTTGCAATGAAGGGTGGGGCACATGAAGACGCATTTCAAACACGATGTTTTTTTTTTGTACTTGAATTTTGGGAGTAGAGGAGAGGTATTCAATAATACATTTCAGTAAATTTTAAATCCCAAAAAAAAATTTGGGGGAAAACTTATTTCATGGGGCATTGTGATGAAAGACAGTGGTTTAAGACTCTTTTTTTTTTGATGCTTTGGAAAAAATTTCAAAAGAATGTATCAAGAGGTTTTTTTTTTTAAAATGCTTGGTACTTTTCAAAAATGTTTTATACACACTTGTTTTTTGAACACACCAAAGCTTTTATCTTCACTGCCCCCAAATGCATTATGCTTTGCCAACTTCTTCCTTTAGATTACCATCAAAAAAAAAAGAAATGTTGGTAAAAAAGTGTTTGACCGTCTTTCTGCGTTTAAATTCTTTTATGAACGTGGGTTTTTGGGGATTAAAAACCACGTAGCTTACCCTGGTTTTATGAATTGCTGATGCCCACTTGCAATTTTAGGTTTCCTTACCCCGGGGGCCCAAAAATTGGGGCCCCCTTTTCCAAAAGGGCCAGGAGAAGGGGGGTTCGGGGGCAGGGTTTTTGGGGGGACCCGGAGCCCCCACTCGGGTTTTTGGGGGTTTTTACCCGGGACCGCAGGAAAGGAGGGGGGTTTTTCAAAACCAAGGGAAGTTCCCCGTCCAAAAAGGCCACGGGGGGGTTTGCCCCGGGGGCCCCCTTGGGGGAAAGTCCGGGGGGGCCGGACCAAACCTGGCTTTTGGGGCCCCAAAAACCTTCGAGGAAAGGAGAAACCCCGGGGGAACACCGGGGAGCGGAAGCAGGGCCCAGGGTGCCCCCGGGCCAGACTTTTGTTTGGGGTAAAACCCCCGAAACCCCAAGGGGCCCCAGCCCAAAACCGGGGGAAGGGGGGGAACCCAAAAATTTGGGGGGGAAACAAATACCTGGGGGAGCTGCCCCCGGGGGCCAAACCTGGAGGGGGAAAATCCTGAGGGGGAAGCCCAAACCCGGCCGAAAAAGATAATTCCCCTGGGGGGGGCCCTTAAGGCCGCACCAAACCGGGGGGTTTTTTTGGCGGGGGGAACCGGGGGGGGGAGGGGTAAAAGGTAATCTTTGGGAAAATTTTTTGCACAAAAGAGGGAAAACTTTTTTTTCATGGGGGGGTTTGGTGACGGCGGGGGGAAAGGGCCCCTTCCTTTTAGGGGAAGCTGGGAAATTTTTCCATAAATAAAAATTCGACCCCGGGTTTATCACGGGGACCAAAAGTTTTAAAAAACGGGGGGGGGAAACCCCCCCCAAAGGGAAACCCCCCCAAAACAATCCCCGCCCAAATTTCCCTGTTACCTAAAAAAAGAAAACGAACCCCCCAAGGGAAACCCCAAACTTGACCCGCTCCTCGAAAAGAAAACAGGAAACGGGGGGGGAAAAACAAAAAACGCAGACCCCTAGGCCGGGATAAAGGGCGATGCCCAGCCTTGGAAAAAAGGGGGCCTTTTTGGTCACGGGGGCCCGGAATAAAAGGGGGTAAAACCGGGCCGGGGAAAAGGAAACCCAAAGGGGGTTCCAAGCGAAGCCCCGCCGGGCCGCGGAAGGGGGGGCCCGCATTTAAAAAGGGGCCGACGCCCCCCACCAAGGGATCCGGAAGGAGACCAAAAACCCCGAGGCCCGGGAACACCCCCGCCCCACCCAAACCCCACGTAAATCCCCTCCAAAAATTTTCCGGGAAAGAGAAAAAAGGCCCGCATTTTGGGCCGGGAGGATAAACACAAAAGGGAAAGGGGGGGGGGCCAAAATCCCGGAAATTGGAGAAAGGCGGGGGCCAAGGCCCGGGCCCAAAAAGGGCTAAAGAAAAAGGGACCCATTTTCCCTTTTTTATTCCCATTTTTTTTCCCTTTCCCCTCCCTTTTTTCCCTTCCAACTTTTCACCTTCTTTACCAAAAACCCCCCCCTTTTTCCCTTTTCTCCCAAAGTTTCCTTTTCCCTCCTTTCCCCCCCTTTTTTTCCCCCCCTATTATTTTCTCTTCTAAACCCGAGTTTATTTGTACTTCCCTCCCCCCGAAAAGGATTTAATTTTCGTTTTTGCATGTTTTTTTTGGGGACGAAGAGAGGCTTTTTGGCCCCATAAAAAAAAGAAAACAAAAATTTTCCCAGGAGCGCAAATGACTCTGCAAGTTTTTTATGTTTGAATGCGTTTTGGGGTTTTCCAATCACCCACGGGCCATTTCAGAAAATTTTTCCCTTTAAGTATTGAGAAAAAACAAGGGCCCTTTGATCGCCCGTCTGGGGAAACCCATAAAACCCTAAATGGTGAAAAAAAAAAAAAACCCTTTTTTCCCAAAAAGAAAAACGACTTGATGTGATATAAACCCTGTCCAAAAACTTTTGTAAAAGGGGCTTGTGTGGCAAATTAATTTTTGACTGATTCAGCGAAATGGAAACGAACAAATAAATTATTTAAAAGAAACAAAACCCAAAAAACAACAAAAGAATGAATAAATTTAAAATTGTCTGAAAAGGGGTTTTAAATGAAAAATTTAAATTAAATAAATGATGAAAAAAGGGAATACAAAATAAAAAAACTTTCACAAATTTTTTTCTTCTAAAATTTTGGGTTTAAAGGTTTAAAAAAAATGGAACAGTCAAGAGGGAAACCGTTTTAAAGATTTTCCCTTTTAAACCAGCAAACTTTTTTTTGGGAAAAACGAATCAAGTCGACCCAAAATTATCAAGGTGGTGCTTTTGGGGTTTTCAAAAAGTTTCTAAAAAAATAACCTAATTTAGACGCGATTTTATACTTTGGCCCCTTTAAGGTTTTAAAGCACTGTTTTAAATCAGCTGCTTGTAAAACCCGTCGGGAAAAGAATTTTTTTCCCCAAATTACCCCTTTCTGCAATTTTAGGGGTAAAAGTTTTAAAAATTTTAATTGCTTTACATTTTTTTCAATTTTAAACTATCCGTGTCATCAAAGTTTGGGAGTGTACCTAAATTAAAACAAATTTTAGTGCATGGAATTTTTGGGAATCCATGTGGCGGAATACAAAAAAAACACATCGGATTTGTAAAATTTGCCCCAAAATTTCCGGGGCTAAAGGCTTGGGGGTTCGCAGATTGTTTCATTGCTTTTAAGTTTTGCCCCCAAATGAAAGGCTTTTTTTGCCAAAAAACTGATTTTGAAAATTTGACGCGATTTTTGGTATCAGGTTTGTTTGAAATTTATCGTTGTTTGGTTTATTGATTTTCAGTTTTTTTCAACGCATCTGTTGTTGAAACGTCCCCCGGGTTTTGATTTTTTGGGGGGTTTTTTTTTGTTTTTAAATATCTCTGGGGTTTTTTCCCATATCCTTTTCCTTTTTCCCTGTTGTGAAGACAAAATCTCTGGGAAAAAAAGGGACAGGGGTTTAGTTCAGATAACCAAAGGGAAATTTAGGACAGTAAAGGATGGGGTTTCAATTGGAGAATGTTTTACTGAAAAATTTTAAAAGAAGTTTTTTGGGCCCCAAACCCAAGATATTTCCCTTTGGACTAAAAAAAAGGGTTTGAGTTGAAAAATTCCCAAGTAAACAACTTCGCTGAAATAAAGTGAGTAAAAATCTGCACCCAAATGTTGACCGTTTTATGGGAAATAGGTTGCCTTTTTTTCCTTTGTAAAACCCCGAAAAAAGGATGACAGAGCTTTTAGATTGGCCAGCCTGTCTCTGCAGAAATGTTTTTCTGTTGTGTAAGATGGGGCAGGGTAAACAGCTTTTAAAGGTTGTCCCAAACTTGCGCCCGGGGGCAGTCAGTTGAACAAGTTGAAAAGATTCATAAAAAAACGTTCTATGTTTTGCTGGGTTTAGCAATACATGATAAAAATTTAAAAAATTCACCCTTTAAACAAAATTCCCCTGAACATGAACGTTTTACTTCAAAAACGGGGAAAGTTGTTGTCCAGTTCAAAAGAATAGAACTGACGGCTTAAATTCCCACTGAGGCCCAAGATTTCCCAAAAAAAATGGTAACTGGGGAGGGGACCTTTTCCCGTCCTTTTTCCAAATTTTTTTTGCAAACCGTGCAAACCGGAAGGTAGTGTCCGGAACCCCGGTTAAAAGTTTACCGGGGACTGGGGTCCCCTCGCTCTTTTTAACCCGGGTGGGGCTGAAAGGGGTTTAGGCAGTCTTTTCAGTGTTTTTCCGGCAACGAAAAACTACCCAGAAGCCAAAGAGGGACCCCTATCTGTTTTTGGTGGCAGCCCGGTATTTATCATTAAATTATTTATTTTTAGCCCCCCCAAAAACCGTATTCCCTTTTTGGAGCGCCTGAAATTTCCCTCAGCCCCTGTGGGTTTTTGTTTAAAAAAAGAAAAAGTTTTTGGGTTGTGTTCTTTTACCCTATGATTGATAGGGTAGGCAAAACAAAAAATTATCTTGGGAAAAAACATAAATTTTTTAAAGTGGTTTTAAAGGGAAAGTGGTCTTCAAAAAAAAAAAAAAAAAAAATTGTTTATTCTGTGATTTAATAGTTATGAAATTATGTTTGAAAAAAAAAGTGTTGATTATTCAAATGTGTTTTTAGTTAGGCTTTGCAAGAAGAGGGGGGGTTTTGATGTATGGAAAATTTAAGCCCCCAAAGTGAGCGACAGAGACAAATCATATTTGTGGTTTTGATTTTTGATGGGGGATGAGAAATTTAACTCACTCTTGATATAAATTATTGAATATTTTGTGTTTTTGGGGTAAAAAAAGGTTGTGGGGGAATTTTTTTTCCCCTTCATATATTGAAAGTAAAATGAATTTTTTGAAAAAAGAACCTTCTAAAAATTGGTGGATTATATAAAATTTGAAATTAACAGGTTTAAAAGAAACGTGATACAAGAAAAAAAAATGAACATTTTTTGTCGTGACAAGAAAAATTTTTAAAACCCACCTTTTTGGCCAGCAATCTTTTTTCGCCCGCAAACCCCCCTTTTCACTAATAAAAATTCTTTAACCCAAAAAAAATAGTTTAAAAAACCCCTACAAAATTAAACAAATCAAATTTGGCGCGAAAGGGGGGTTTTTGCGGGCGAAAAAAATTTTTCCCTTGCTTGAACCCGCACTTTTTAAATTTCCCCTTTTTGATTAACGCCCGCGGGGATTGGGGCCCCCTTTACAATTGTTCTAGTACGCTTTTTCCCTAAAGCATTTACAAATAAATCAAAAACCAAAAAAGGGTTTTCCCCAATCTTGGTTTTTTAATTTTTAACCCATGAATTTTTTAGATCCTAAAAATTTTTAAAACCGACTGTTTTCCCAAAATGGCTTAATTTGATAATCGAAAAAACCCGCCTTAATTGTTTTGGGAAAGTATTCTTAGAATTTTAGGGGGAGGGCCCAAATCAAATAAATTAGGTATCTTTTTTAATCTTGTAAATGGCCCAAAACAACATTGGGTTCACGAGAAAAACCCGAGGGGTTCCCTTACTTTTCAAATTGATAGATTTTTCTTTTTTAATAAATTTAAAAAGATTTGTATTTTGGGGAAAACCCCAAAAGTTCTGAAAGCCCCTTTAAAGGAAAATGTATTCTTTCTTTTTTGGGTTTGGGAAAATGAAACGTAATTCTGGGGTTTGCTTCTTAAATTTTCAGAAATTGCCTAATTCGATAATTTACTTTTTTTTAAAAAGAAACAAAAGTTGTAAAAAACCTTTTCGGGTTTATTTTTTCATGGTTTTTGATTGCCCCTTCGTTACTTTTTTAAAACCAGTTATTCTGAGCTTTTTCCCGATATTTTAAAACCATTTTAACTTTTAAAACCCCAATTTTTTCCTAAGAGAACCTACTATAAACCCCCGGTATTTTTTAAATTGGTATTTTAAAGAACACACGCGTGTTTTGTTTAAGTTATATAAAAGGTGCACCCTTTTTTAAACCCTTTTTTAAAAAAATCTTTTTTAAGAAGGGAAACCCCCTTTTAAACTAATGAAAGCGCCACTTACGCCCTAGGGGGGGGTTTTTATGAGCCCCAAATTTTTTGGGACTTTGGTACCCTAAAACCTTGCAGGGGGATAAATTCATTTGGTTTTCAGTCAGACTTAAAAACCCCACAAACTGTTTTTTAAATCCCCCAAAAAAGAGGGACAGAGTCCCACAGCATGGTCATCTCATCCCATGGCCTTTTACCAGAATCAGTTAAATTTTTCAAGGGTTTTTTTGTAAACCCCTGGCTGCGGTGGTTTCCCTATTTCCCAAAAACCCTTTAAAACCACCCCCAAAAATCTTGTAAAGGGCAAATATATAACTTTCATGTTTTTTTACCAGTATAGACGGCATAAAAACTGAACACAAAGTACCCCTCCCCAACCCACAAAAGCGTTTAAAACCCCTTTCTCAGCTTTAATGGACCAAAAAATGCATTTTGGGAAAGGGGAATCTGCAACGAAATTTAAAATTAACCCCCCAAAATAACTTTAGACCAAAAAA
This sequence comes from Conus canariensis, assembly GCA_033310375.1. Lineage (NCBI taxonomy): Eukaryota > Metazoa > Mollusca > Gastropoda > Neogastropoda > Conidae > Conus > Conus canariensis. The sequence continues at coordinate 4,457 of JAMYXO010005089.1, read as the reverse complement.
ATTTGACCCGCAAATTTCCCGGGTTTGGCACTTGGGATTTGTGGGGGAGCGTTTTGAGGAAAATTTTAAATTTTTACTACTGGCCCCGGCCCCACCTCTTTTAAATAAACCCCCCAAGTTCCCTTTTGGGTCCAAAAGAACAAAAAACCCCAATGCTTGGGCAACATTTATCTTAAGAAGAAGTAAAGGGCCCCCAAAAATGCCAGGAGGGGCCCAAAAAATTTTTGATCATTTGCACGTAGTTTGGTGCCCCTTTTTGGAGCCCCAAACACAGGGCCCAAATGTGATGTGGTCAATCTACAGGGTTTGAACGCCAGGAAAAAAAAATTTTAGCCAATTTAGAAAATGTTTTTAACTCTGCTGTTGTTTGCCTTCCAGCTTTTCCAAAAGGGAAACCCAAAAAGTTTTTTTCACAGGGTAGGTCAAAGGTTTACTTTGTTGTTGGGTTGATTAAAACATGCTGCCTTTTTTGGGCCTTTTGGGCTAAAAGATTGGGGAAGTACAGAATTACAATTAAAGAAATTCTTTATAGCCGGGACGATCAAAAAATTAGGACCCCCAAATAAAGGGTTTTAAAACAAGGGGCCCCCGCCGCCATTTTTAAAAAAAAATTTCCATCCCCGAAGAAAGCGATCCCCCACCCTTATAAAACGCCCCACAGGCAAAAAAAGCGATCCCCCACCCGTTATAAGCGCCCCCCAGCCAGAAAGGGATCCACCCCCAGTTATAAACGCCCCCCAGGCAGAAAGCACTCCCACCGCTGTTGATGTGCCTCCCCACTGACATTTACCAAATAGGGGAAAAAAAAAAGCCCCTTTTTTGTTTTTTAATTTAAATGGATTTGCCTCTTTATTTAAAATAAAAATTAAAAAGGCAGCCCGCACTCTAAACGTCCACAGAAAGGGTCAGCCATTTTAACCAGCCCCCTTACCCATTTGTAGACAAAAAAACCCCAAATCAAACACTGCCTATTATGCCAGGGGAGGAAAATCAAGCGTTTGGGAAACTAACTTCTTTAATAAGTTTGTAGTGGTGTAATTGTTTTTCTAAAACCAACTTTTTTCCAGGGTGAGGCGTTTTGGGGGCGGCCCACTGGTCCGGTTTGGGCACTGCCGGGGTTAAAGGGATAAAAAGAGTGGGGAGAGATAGCAAACCCAACGGCCGTTAATTACCCAACCCATTGTAATCCCCTGGGTCTCTGAAAAAAGAGTCCTTAATTTTTTTGCTTTGGGTGTTTTTTTTATAAATCATTTTGTTTTAGTTTCTCTGATTTGTTATTTGGGTATCTATTTTTTCTTTGTTTTAAATACAACGTGATAACCCGTTTGCCCTTTTTTGTATCATTAAATCCTGTTTTTCGCCTGTTTCTAGCCCTTTTTTTCTAATCCTAAAATTTTTATCATCTGCTCAGCCCGTTTTTTTTTTTTTTCCCATCTCTCTCTTATTTTATTAAATTTGCCAAAATTTTTTTTTGTTTCTTCGTTTTATAGTTGTTAAGGTTGAAATCAAAGACCTGAGATCGCGCGTTAAACTTTTAAGATCCCTTTATTTTTTGCTTTAAAAAAAACCCCGTTTTCGCGCTTTAGGCCAAAGGGCGATAATTTAATTGTTTTTAAAAAACGTTTTCTTCTTCAGGCTCAGCTCCCCGTTCTCTTTTGACTAGGCGAAACCCCACAATTGTTTTTAATGGGTTTTCCTCTTTAAGGGTCGTCTCAAGTTCTGCTAAATTTGGTTTTTTGCTCTTTGGGGGTTTTAAAAAGTGAAGAGGGATGTTTTTGCACTTCAGGGTCGTTTTTGGCAAACTCTTTGCATATGCTTTGTAAAAGGACTAAAACCTCAGAAACCCTTTTGATCGCCCAAAAAAGTTTAACTGGGTTTGGTCAAAAACAGGGAGCTCTCTAAGAATTGTACTCCTGCTTAAAACTGGGTTGGTTTTTTTTTGTAGTAAGTCGTCAAGGTTTCCCTTTACTAGTTCTTACTACAAAGATTATTTTTATCTGTTGAAAAATTGGGAAACTTAAGTGTTTTTGGGTGTTTTCGCCCCCCTATGGCTATATAATAATTCAATTTATCTAATTTGTATTTATTAATCCCACTCTTGACCTGCTGCTGCTTTTAAATTCTTTTGCAATAAAGGACCTGGTTCTTCAATAGAATAAACATCCAAAATCGTTTCTTTTCCCTGTTCAACGCGCCAAAAAAACTTCATCAGCCATTTTATATATTTATTTTTTTTGTTTTATAAAAAAAGAACCATACGGCGCGACTTGATCCATTCAGAAAAGCGAAGGACCCCCGGAAAAGGCATAAGCAGCCCGTGCGCGTTGTAAATAAACCCCCAAAATTTGGCCAATGAAAAAGTTAAAAGTAAGATTTAGTGCCCTGGGGCTGCGATAAAATGAGGCACTGCCAGGCTGTCATTCAAAATAGATATTGAGTGACGGATCCTAATGTAGTTTTTGTAACCGGGCAGGGCATCTTAAAAATATGGTAATTAAATTGGAAGGTAGAGAAGTTTTCTTCTGTTTTGCGCAGACTTTTTAAAATTTTTTTGTCGGGCTGCCAGAAAAAAAAAAAAGAAAAAATCTTTCGGGGTATCCGACCCCAAAGGGCCCTTTTAAGCACAGCTTAATGTGCAGATGCAAAGGAAGCGGGGGAGCCCAGGAATAGCGCGAGCTTTTTAAGAACAATTTTGCTCCCCTAGTTTTTTGAACTGTTAAAAACCCATCGGCCATTTTACCAGGGCACAAGAGACAAACTTATTACGAACTGCATTCAATGACAGCGGATCTGTTTTCTTCAGATGACCCAACCCCGATACACTGTCAGTAAAACTTCTTTAATTTTGACGTTTTTAACAAACCCGAATGGCTAGAACAATCTTAAACCAGTATAAAATAGGACGGTTTTTTTACTTTGAAAGGTTTACAAACCCACAGTTAGCGAAAAAAAACAAGCAAGACACCGTTGGGAAATACTATAAGCAATTCTTTAAGGCCCTAAAAGGGGGTTTCTTGCATTTACAAAACCCCCCGCCCCCTTTTAGAGGGAATTGGGTTTTTTAAAACCCCAAAAAAATTGAGCAGTTATCTTGCCGGAAGGGCAAGCCTTTTCATTTGTATTCAGCTGGACTTTAAAACCCGACCAACACTTTGATGAAATAAGAAAACTGTTTGCTGGAGGCAGACAACAACCCCCCACAGCCGATCTTTTGTGAAAAAAAAAAACTTCCCTTCACGATGTTAAGACTCAAAGTTATCTAACAGACAAATATGGACTAGGCGGTTTTTTTGACCACGTATGACAAACAGATTTGCCGGGGGGGAAAAGGGTGGGTCGATGGCTACTTATACAGATTAAAAAGGAAAAGGGGAAAATGGCCAGATACAAAGGCACTTTTTTGTGGTTTATGACCCCCGGGGAACATTGAAAAAAAATAGACGAAAAAAAAAGCCTATTAAAACAGTGGATATTTTTGAACTTTTTGCCCAAGACCCCCACTGTTCGTTATTTTTGGGGTTATGGGGTGGGGGGGGAAAATGTCTTCGTACTTGATTTGTTACAAACATATAAGGTTTCTTCGAGCACATTGTTATATTCTGCACAACCATTAACCAACAAGTCTTTATAAAAAAAGGAAGTTTTTTGGACAGACGAGAATTATTTTTAGTTGATCCCGCGACAAACTGAGCGACTGTTTAGAACATTATATAGACTATTTGAGGGGAAATGAAAACCGTTTATTTTGATGATGTTTAGCCGAAAAACATTGTTAAAAAAAAAAGCCTTATCAAAAATAGCCTTTAGGGGGCGCCCGCCTTAGTTTCTGTGTGGCTCTTAACTCAAAAATACAATGCTGTCTTAAAAGACTTTCGTCGCAGTTAAAATCGTCATCTTATTCTATACTAAGGACAAAGATTTTTAAAAATGTTTAATGAAAAAAAAAATAATAAGGGACAAAGATGAGCTAAAAAAAAAAAAAAAAAGCATTAGAAAAAATCTAAGCACGCTAAGAAAGCTTACGGCTGACCCCCCATTCAATACGTTTGTTTTTTTGAGATTGTTTAAATAATTTTAAAATTAAAAAAAAAAGTCTCGAGGGGCCCGAATCAAAAACGGGTTAGTCCTAAATGCGTTGCAGAGAGCTAAAAGATCTGCAGATACAACGGACTTTGATTAATAGGAGTGCCAGGAAAAAGTTTATGGTTTGGTACACCGACGATGGGTTTACAAACGAACGAAATTGAAGACAAAAAAAAGAAGCTGTATCCTACCCCAAAGAGTAAGAAATTTAAGGGCAAACGATTTTGGCAAAATGAATACAAACTTCTAAAGGGAGAATGTTGGGCGTTGCTTTCCCAATTTTAAAGGGATTTAAATTTGAAAACGAAGCCCCAAAGTAACTTTGATAAGAAAATACAATTTTAGAAAAGCTTTGAAGCAGGACACTTCTTGTT
>JAMYXO010005088.1:15000-16141 GCA_033310375.1 Conus canariensis | reverse complement strand
TTTATGAGGCAAAGATAACCTTGGTTTTAAAACCGACTAATAATACACAATTAGGCACTTAAGAATACCACCTTTTTTCCCCCCGTCCTTGACCAAACCCCAACCACACACACACCACCCCAACCACACACACACCCCTTCGCGCGCCCAGCACCCCCCCCCTTCCCTCCCCCCTCACCCCCCCCCCCCCATTAATCGCCACGGCAAGAAAGATCGGGAAAAAAAAACGATTATCTCTATCTTTCTCCCTCCCTTCCCCCCCCCCCCCCCCCCCCCCCCCCCCCCCCCCCCCCCCCCCCCCCCCCCTTTACTCCACTCGCACAGCACATTTTTCCAAAACCGTAATCCCAACTTACTCATTAACTATATATATATTTTCCATCCTCTCTCTCTCCTCTTCTCTCCTCCTCTCTCTCTCTCCCCCCCCCCCCCCCCCCCCCCCCCCCCCCCCCCCCCCCCCCCCCCCCCCCCCCCCCCCCTCCCTTTACGTCCCCCCCAACTTCGACCTCTGTTATTGATGTGTTTTAAAGCCGTAGAAGATTTGACCGGTAAATTTGATTAGCAAACGGAACCCCATACACACGAGGGACGTAAATAACTGTACGAATCATAAAAAAAAAGGGTGTGTGGTGTGCGCGCGCGCGCGTGTGGTGTATGCATGCGCGCGCGCGCGTTTGTGTCTGTTGTGTGTGTGTGTGAGTGTTTTCTTTTTTCTTTTTCTTTTTAAATTAAAGAAAAAAAAACCATTGAAAAAATAGAACTGACGACAAAAAAAAAAAAAAAAAACAAAAACAAAAGGGCAGAAAAAAAAAAAGGGTGGGAAAAACAGGAAAAAAAAAAACCCCTGACCTTCAGCGGTTGCCAGCTTTACTCGGTTTGAAAACAAGTCGACCGTTTTTAAGAAAAAAAAAAGAAGAAAAAAAGTAAAAAAACTTTAAAAAAAATTTTTTTACCGATTTTTTTTTTTTTACCAAAAAAAGGGGAGGAAAAGTTTTAAAAAACTTTTTTTTTTAACCTTCAGCTTTTTTCTGTAAAAAAAAAAAGCTTTTTTTTTTTTTTTAAAAGAAAAGAGGACGAAGTTTTTTTCTTTCCGCCTTGGGGGGTCATTTTGGACTAGTAGTCTCCTCTCCCCTCTCTCTCC
>JAMYXO010005088.1:7500-10000 GCA_033310375.1 Conus canariensis | reverse complement strand
CCAAACGACTGCTGCTGTCACGGCTGGGGTGTGTGTACGAAGATGGCCACGCCGGGCCGGCGGGTGGGGTGGTACGAAGGGGGGCCACGTCCTGCTGCACTGGCTGGTGGGTGTGTAAAATTTTTTGGCCACGCCCTGTGCCCCCCCGGGGGTGGTGGTTGGGGACAAAGATGGCCACGACTGCTGCGCCACTGGCTGGGGGGGGGGACGAAAAAGGGCCACGACGTGCGGTCACGGCTGGTGGTGGGTGAAACGAAGAGGGCCCGACTGTGGGGCCCACGGCGGGGTTTTTGGTGTACAAGGGGGGGCCAGGGGCCCTTGGCGCTGCACTGGGGGGGGTTTTGTGTCAAGAGGGCTGATCGGGGCCGACCCCCGCATAAACGTTGTTGCCGTGTGGACGGGCCCGGGATTTGGGAGGTGACCCGCGAAAGGTGGGCTTGTTTTTTTTTTTCCCCCCCGAAGGGACGTTTTGGGCCCTGTCCCCCACTGGGCCTCGTTTTTAAAAGGTCTTTCACCCCCCGGATTTAAACATGGGGCGCCGGGTTTGAGCGATCTTGGCGTTTCTTCCCAGGGGGCCCCCAGGGGGGCGACTCCCCCCCTTTTTTCAGGGGGCCTTTGTGGTTTTTGTGCGCTTTTTTTTGGCTCCCGGGGAAACCCGCCGCCCCCAAGAAGCCCTAAAACAGCCCTCGGGGGAAAACGTTTCAATCCAAACGGGGGTGCGTCCCCCCCCCGACCCTGAGAGGGTTTGCAAAAAGGCAAAAAGTTTTCCAGGGGGGCCCCTTAAAAAAGCCCCGAAAAACTGGTACTTTGTCCCCCTCTGAGTGCGGCGGTTTCCCTGGGCATCTCGGGGGAAATTTTTCCCGGGCTCCCGGGGCAGGGGCGACGTGCGTAAACCCCCCCAAAAGTGCACCCCCGTTTGCGGAGCAAACTCGGTTTGGTCTTGGTTGCCGGGGGGGAACCCTGGGCGGACTTTATCAGAGTGTTTTTTCCTTTGGTCCCCGAAGCGCGTTCACCCGACTGCACACTGTAAAAAAACAAGGGTTCATTTGCCACCCCTTCTGAGAGAGAGGAGAGAGAGAGAGAGAGAGAAGAGAAGAGGGGGGAGAATACACAGAAAAAGAGAGGAGAGAGAGAGTTTAAAGCCCAGCCGACCGCAAAGGGGGGTGTCACCGCGTTGAAGTCAACTGACAAGCATCAAAAAAAAAACAAAAGGTGTATGAACGAGTTTTTTCTTTTTTTTTTCTTTTTAAAATGCTTTGAGTTGACTTCAAAAGTGATGCAGCTCTGATTGGGCCCCTTTTGGGGGGGTGGGCTACAAGAAACTTTAAAACCCTTTTTTGGGTGTTTAAGTTTTCTGACAGTCTTTGTGCCCCCCCCCCCCCTTTTCCCCCCCCCCTCATCCCCCCCCTTCGCTTCCGCTTCCCTCACTCGTCTTCCTGGTGTGTGCGGTGGTTGTGTGGTGTGTGCGTTGGTGGTGTGGTGGGGGCTTGGGTTTTATGTGTGGGGTTTTGGGGGTTTTGGGGGGGGGGGGGGGGGGGGGGGGGGGGGGGGGGTTTTTTTTTTTTTTTTTTAAAATTTCCGGGGAACATTTTTGTATTTCAATCTCAAAGTTTTTTTTTAGGGAAAATAAATAAATATTTTTCCCCTCCCCCCCCCAAAATTTTTTAAAAAAAAAAATAATATTTCGGGGCAAAAAAAAAAAAAAATTTTAATCATTAAAAAAGGGCTGAAAAAAAAAAAATATGGATTTAAAAACATTTTTAAGGACCCTTTTTCCATTAATTGTTGAAAAAGGGGGAAAAAAGTTTTTTGGATTTTTTTGGGGAGTAAGGACGGTACCTTTTTCTCGTTTCATTTCAAATATATTTCATTAACGGGGCCCGTATACCTATCCACTGCACCCCCCCTCTCTCCCGCCCCTTCCCCCCCTCTCATTCCCCCCCCCCCTCCCCCACCCCCGTCCCCTTCCCCAGAAAATACGTGCAAAATGACAGCCGCGATGGGGGAAATGCCCCCCGATCTCCCCAACCTCTCTCCCCCTCCCCCCGGCTCGGAGAAAAAACCCCCTTCTTCCCTCTCCCTCTCCTTTTTTCTCTCAGCTGGCCCCGGGGGAAAAAATGGACTGTTCCGCGCTGCCTCGTGCCGTGCAAAGCGCCCCCTCTAACCGACTCGAGATGGACTGTTCCATTGCAGCCGTTGTTAGATCAGCCTACACGAAAGTAACAACAACAAAAGGCTTCGTCCCAGGGGGGGAAAAAGGGCGTTCCCCTATCAAGGGGGGTTTACCCGAAAAAAGCGGCGGAAACCGGCCTCGAAGAGATTGCGGGGGGGGGGGGGGGGGAGAAAGTGGGGTGCTCCACAGGGCCCGGATCGATAGACTAGGGAAATTGTTTTGCTCTTGTGTTTTGTGTGGGGTTTTTTGGGGCGCGCGCGCGCGCGGTTGGGCGAACCGTATCGTTTTTTTGCAATTATTTTTCGAGGGGGTTTAGACGGGGGGCCA
>JAMYXO010005088.1:0-5000 GCA_033310375.1 Conus canariensis | reverse complement strand
ACGCTTCCCTTTTTAAAATAATTCCCGGGTCAACCCGGCCCGAGAGATACAGGCACCCGCGGTTTGGGCAGGAAATTGAGCAACACTTCAGAAACGCATCCCTTAAGTGGATGAAACTCGACTGTGTGGGCCCAGTCTTCCCACTGAGTCCGCAGCAAACTCAACCTTTGGGTAGGAGCCGGTCGGGGCAAAAAAAACCCCCATGCTCTGATGGGTTTCGAACCCCGACCCCAGCCGGGGGTCCCCCACGCAAACCACTCGCCCCGGGGCGGGCGAAAGGTTTTTTAGGGCGCGCAAAACTTGTACATTTTTTGTACGTGAGCACGCGTCGTGGGCACCTTTTTTCTGAAAAACGGGGGTTACCAAATCCCACAATCCTTGGAAGCCCTTAAAATTGGATTTCCGCACAAGAAATATACCAGATTGCTTAGAAGTTCTGAAAAAGAAGATTTTGACGTGGTAATTAGGTTTGGGAAAAAGAGGGGAAAAAAATCAAAAAATTACCCAAATCATTAGCTTTTTTTTTTTGTTTTTGTTTCTTTTTTTATTTGTTTTTGTTTGTTTTTGAGTTCATCAGTTGTATCTGTTGAAAGCGCGGACCTCCGTGTCATTGTGGAAACGGAGTTTGCTGAATGACTTTAAAAAAGAACCAAAGTTTTATTTTTTTAAAGATTTTTATTTTTGTCTTAAAAATCGTGAAATTTTTTTACAAGTTCTTTATAATTCTTAAAGCCCATGACTTTTTTTTTTTTCTTTTTTTAAAAAATTTGCAGAACTGTGCTTTTGACGTCTCAGCGCATGTGCAGAGATAAGCGCGGTTGGGCCGCGAAAACAGTTTTTAGAAGTTGAAAACCTAAGAACGCGCATTTAGTGGGGTCTTTTGGGGGTGCCTCGGGATTTCTATGTCATGGTGCTAGCTGAAGGGGGAGGCCCAAATGGTTAGTGGCCCCCAAGTTAGGGCCCCCTGCCTTTGTTCAGTCACAGGACATGTCGTAATTCGCTGCTTGATTTGCGATGAAAACCCCGGAAGGCGTACACATTGCTGGTGTACCGCCCTGTTCGGGGGTGTGTGTGTGGGGTGTGTGTGTGCCTGTTCGGTTTGTGTGTGTGGTGTGTTTCTTTTTTTTTTTCCCCTCCGAAGAATCCCCCGTTCTGATGAAGAACCAACATTCAGTATTTTCTGTGAAAACATCACGTAAATAATTTTAGATTTTTCCCCTCTCTCGCTTTTCTCCCCTCTCTCTCCTCTCTCTCTTCTCATTTTAATATAAATTATATTATAAATTTTATATTATTTTAAACCCTCCCCCATAAAACAGAAAAAAAATGTTGGGGGCGCCCACGCGCAACATACCATTTTGAATTTGCTCGTGCTCGCGTGCCGCAAAAAAACCCGAGATCCCCCCAAAAAAGAAATGTGGCAAAACAATTATTTTTGACGGGGGCCCCACGCACACCCCAAGGCAGATTTTTTTACACCCCAAAAACACCACACACAAAAAGGGGGGGGGGGGGGGGGGGGACCCGAGAAAAACAAAAAAGAGAAAACTTTGAAAAGAGAGGAGTTTAAAGGAAAAAAAAAAAAAAAAAGAAAAAGAAAGCCGAGACAAAGAGGGCGAAGGCCCCTTACCGTAAACGACCCCAAATTTGGCCCCCATTTAATCAAGTCTAATTCTGGGCGAGGGCAGGCCGCCCACCCTTTCTCTCTCTTCTTTCTCAGCTGCTTGAGGTCATTCGAACCGAATCCAACCAACGAGAACAGGAAAGAAGAAAAAAAAAAAAAAAAAAGGAAAAAAATTCCGCGGGGCGTAATAATGAAGAAGAAAAGGGGGGCGTGCCGCACGCCCACGCGACCCAAGCCAGCAAACCAACCCCCCCAAACCTGTCATAGGGATTTTGTCACACCGACCCGCCCCCCCACCCCGCGGTTTGACCCAAAACCCACCGAAAACCCCCCCCCCCCCCCCCCCCCCCCCCCCCGTCCCTGCGTGCTACAGGCTGCACTTGGGCCGGTCAGGGTCACGCGTGCACAGTGACCCGCTGCGACAAGTGACTGACTCCGCGCACGTTTCGTGGGGGTGAGGTCCTGCCGGGGCCCCTTTCCGCCCAGCGCAGTACAGACCCCAGGCAGGCGACTCTTGCCTTTTTTATGGTCGGACCTTCCTGGCGGTGGGTTTAAGAGTGGGACGAACGCCCTGGGGGGGGGGGGGGGGGGGGGGGGGGGGGGGGAAAGAAAGGGATAAGTCCGTGAGCAAGTTTAAATTTAAACCCAATAAAGCCACGCGCGGGCGTGAACGGTGTGGCGGTCACGTTGTGGGGGGGGGGATGGAGGGGGGTTAAGGGTGGGGGGGGGGTAGGTGCGCATACAACTACTTTGGTTGGTTGAATCTGGGCAGGCATTCTTTCCCGTTGTTGTCGTGCTCTTTCTTTTTTCTTTTCTTGTTTCTTTTTTTCCTTTTGTTGTTGTTTTTGTTGCCCTTCAGAGCATACTGTGATTTGCTGCACTTGCGATGGGTATACTTTGGGCCGTTTTTTTTTTTTTTTTTTTTTTTCAGCATGAGCTGTCCCAAAAATGGTGGTGGTTTTTGTTGTCAGGGGTGGGGGTGGTGGGGGGGGTGTGTGGTGAAAATGTGTGTGTGTGGTATGCTACCACGTTGGCCTTTTGGTGTATGTGCATGCGTGCATTGCATCAACATGCACAAAAATTTGTGTGGTGGTTTGTGCTCCCGAATGTATGTTAAGATTTGTCTCTCTCTCTACTCTCTCTCACTCACACCACACACCACAACCACATACTCCCCACCCCACACACAACACAACCACAACACCTGAAGACAAGCAAAATTTTGTGTTTAAATTCAAGGGAGCCGCACATCGTCCTATTTAGCCTTTCAGTTCACCCTTTCATTTCTTAATGAGGGAGACTTCATTCCAGAAAAGGAAACTGCTGCTACATGTATTTGCTTGGGAAAATAAATTAAGTGATATATATCAGAAGTGGAAAAATCCATTTTGTTCTGTTGGAGCAGATAAAAGAGTAATTGAGGATGCTTCACTTTAAAAAGGGGATGGGGGGTTCTGGTAATCCTTTTAAATGAAAAAAAAAAAAGAAAAAGTGTGTGTGGTGGTTTTGTGTGAAGAGAAGGGGAGTGTGTGTGTGTGTGTGTGAGGTGTGGGTTTGGTGTGTGGCGAAAGAGGAGGAGTGAGTGAGTTTGTATGTGTATGTGTGTGTGCATGCATGCTTTGTACAGCAGTGTGTGGTGTGTTAGACAAAGCCTTTCACCGCACCTTTTCAAAGAGCATGGGCTTTAGCAATGAAAAGAATGCGGGGTTTTTAGATTTTAAAAAAAAAAAAAAAAAAAACCCCGCTTTAGGTTTAGCAGATGAGAAAACCCAAATTTAAGCGTAATATTTTACATGTTCCCCTCCCACCCCTTTTTGAAGTCTTGAAACATTGGGGCCCACGAAGACGTGCATATGAAAATCATTATACTGATCCAACTAACACAGTCTTCAACTCTGTTTGTGTTTCGCTGGAAGGCTTGGGCGGTTGGGTTTATCAAAGTTGGGAATGTGGTGCCAGGGGGCGTGGTGGTTTCTTCCCGTCCTATGCACGAACAGCGCGTGTCGACCCATGGGCCAGTCGGGAACCAGCCAGGTGGGGGCCCAAAAGAAGGTGAAGGAAGGGGGAGGTTTCCCACCCCCACCCCCTAAAGAGGGGCAGCAAGCTGCTTTTTAATGTCCCCAATGCACCCCAAACCCCCACAAAACACACACAACACACACAAACACCACACACACCAAAACACACCTGCACACCCCAAAAAACACACCCCCACGCACAACATGCACCCACACAAAACCACAACACAGCATCCAACACATCACACAATGCACACACACAAACCCACATCTGCAAACCCCCCACACACACCCAAAACACAACAACCCAAAAACACCACAACAACCCCAAACCCGATGTGACATTAAAAAGGGCATGAAAGTGGAAAACACTTCGTCACCAATTTTTTTTGTAAGGGATAATTTCCCGGGTTATGCAACCCGTTGTTTTTAGGTTGTGGTTGGGGTTTCTTATTTTGAGAGTTCCTGTTATGTCTCAGGTTTTCCCATTTTTCGCGTTTCAGGAAGTTTTTGTTCAACAAGACTTTGAAAGGGATCACAATACAACTAGGGACTGACCTTTACCCCGTGCCTCTTGGTGATCGCATTTTTGAAACCTTCGTCTTTACAAAGTTGTCTAAACAGAACATATAAGTATTTATTTGGGTTTATTGAAACGATTTAGTTTTCTACAAAATCATGGATGAAAGTCATTTGATGTAATTTTGATGCATGCAATCCGGTTTTCCCCCTTTTTCCTAGTTTCGACCCACATACACATCCCCCAAATCAGAATGAAAGGCGTAATTCGAGGATGTCAGTTTTTTCCCTTTTTTTCTGTGGGCAGTTTTTAAAAACTTTTTGAGAAAAAAAAAAGTTAAGGAAAAAGGAAGGAAGGAAGAAAAAAAAAAAAACCCAAAAAATCAAAGTGTACAAACAGCAAAGAAGCTTCAAGGAGATTATTTTCAGGGAGATTTAAAAAAATTTCCTTCAGTTTTTTTTTTTGTTTTTGGGAAAGTTTTTTCAGATGTTGACATGAAAAAAAAAAGGGAAAAAAAAAAAGAAAAAACCCCCATAGTTTTGAAGGGTTTAAAATAAAATTTACTTTAACGTTGCTTCGGCTCGTACAGATTTTTGACCCTCCCCTCTTTTCGCTTCTTTTTGTTGCCAAGTTATTTCCCTTTTTCCGTTTCATTTTTCCGTAAGTTCGACAAAAAGTTTTAAGCACCCACGTTTTTTTTAAAAACCCTAAAAAAAATTCAAAAGTCTTGCATGATTTTTTTCTTTTTCCCCGTGTTCTCAGCGCAGTGGGGGGAAGCCCTTTTCTTGGTTAAAAGGCATCCGTAAAGTTGATGTGTCAGACCATTTCACCCCCTTCC
>JAMYXO010005087.1:0-15000 GCA_033310375.1 Conus canariensis | reverse complement strand
ACTCATTAAACCATCAGCGGACTCCTACAGATACAAACCATTGCTTGTGAACGAGTTAGTGTTTGTGTCGTGCTTGAGATGTGTGTGTGTTGTGCGTGCCGTGCGAGCGTGCGTGCTTGCTGCGTGCGTGCGTGCGTGTGATGTGTGTGTGTGTGTGGGTCCCGTTGCGGCGTGTGCTGTGGTGTGGTGTTTGTGGTGTGGGTGCGTGCGTGCGTGCGTGTGTCCTGTGTGCGTGTTTGTTTGTGTTGTGTGTGTGTGTTGTGGTGGTTGTGGTGTTTGGGCGTGTGTGTGTTGAAAGATAAGAGACGGAGAAGACGGAGAAGAGAGCAGAGAGAAAGAGAAAGAGAGAGAAAGAGAAGAGAAGAGAGTAGAAGAGAGAGAGAGAGAAGAGAGAGAGAGAATATACAGCAGAGACAGAATCAGAACTCAAACAAACAGGCAGAAGAAAGGGAGAGGCAAGTGTGTGTTGTGGTGTGTGTGTGTTGTGTTGAGTGTGTGTGTGTGTTTTGTGTGTGTTTGTAGTGGGTGCTCGTGTGCCTGTAGTGGTGTGGTGTGTGTTGTTTGTGTTGTTGTTGTTGTGTGTATGCGCGCAATGTCTTGTGGTAGTTTTTTGTAGGTGTTGTATTGTGTGTATTGTGTGCACCTCGCGCGTGTACCGCGCGATGTACGTGTGTGTGTGTGTTGTGTGTGTGTGTTTGTGTGTGTGCGTGAGTGTGTGTTTGAACCATCGCTAATAAGACGTATAACAACTCTACCGTTAGTTAGTGTGAGGGGGCCTTTCTTTTGGAATGTTACATCACGCAACACTGGTTCCACATCTCTTTTGCTTTTTTTTTCTGCAGTAAGTCCAGTATGCATTTGAAACTCGAACAGCTCGATTGTTTCCCCGCCTGTCGGTCTAAAACAAAACCCGCATTCAGGTTTGGATACCTGGCGAAAGTCACCGTTAAATTCTGTGAAGATTCCGACCCGAACATGAACACACAGCAAGACCTGACAGTCAAACCAACACCGATTGAAGCTCAAGTGGACGGACTGTTTAGTGTCTTCCTGTACAGGCTTGAAACATGAACTGGCACACCGCTGGTGCAAGAGGTTTTGTTCTTTGTTGTGGTTTTGTTTTGTTTTTTTTTTGAAAGTGCAGAGACTCAATTGAACCGATATCGTGTGAGTGTTATAGTCTCCTGTCTGTCTGTCTGTCTGACTGTCTTCTGTCCTCTGGCCGTAAATGTCTGCTTCTACCTCCTGCCGACCTGTCTGTCTCTGGTCCTGTCTGGTCGTCTGTCTGTCTGTCTGTCTCCTCTCTCTCTTCTCTCTCATCCTCTCTCTCTCTCTCTCTCTCTCGGTTTCTCGCTCGTTGGTCTGTCTCTCTGTCACTGTCCTCTGGCTCTCTCTCATCTTCTCTCTCTCTCTTCTGCTCTCTCTCTCTCTCCTCTCTCCCTCAACCCCCCTCCTCTATATCGGTCTCTTTAATCCGTCTGTCCCCTGTCTGTCTTCCTGTCTGTCTCCTCTCTCCTTCCTCTCTCGTCTCGACTCTCTCTCTCTCTCTCTCTCTCTCTCTGCAGTCAGTTCCAGTTTGGCCAAATCCACGCTCGACAGCTGAAACTGCAGTGGCTTGGGGTTTGATTAACGGTGTATGGACTCACGTAAACTGCAGGGCGGCTGATTATTACCTGCTGTCTGTCTTCTAATTCTGTCCCCTGTGGCATAGAACATGGGTCCAGACTCACTCGGCTGATCTCACGAACAGCCTGATTGCAAGAAATCTCGTTGGAGTCTTGGTTGGTTCCACTCCACCATGTTGTATGATTTGAAGCCTAAAAAATCACAATGAGGTCATCCCAAGCACAACGCTGTCTCCTGGCTCCTTGTCTTCAAGTCATAGCGTCATAGTTCTTTCTTCCGCAGCCACCACTCTTACTCTAACCTCAAGGGGCGCAGCTGTCGTTGTACCTAAACGTCCTCTGGCCTATTTTACATAGGCCTATTGGTAGCCACTCACATGAGAACACTGTCATGACGCCAGCTGGCCGTGCAAATATTACATCACGACTCCCATCTGAAGGTTGTGGTTTGAACCTAGTAGAGTCATTATATGTGAGAGTGAGTGGGTGTGGTGGTGTGTGTGTTGGTGTGTGTGTTGTTGTGTTTAAGTGATCTCGACTCTCAATTCGGAAGAATGGATAATACAGTGATTTTACAGCCATTTAATGCGATGTGCACTCATTTCCTACAAACACAGCAGTATCCTGTACCTCTTGACTGCTACGCAGGACTATTTTATAAGACGTAACGTGAAGTTCAGCCCTAGTCATACAGTCATGAAATGCTGAGAAAGCATCTCGTCATCCTAATCTCCATCGATCAGCATTAAACAGTCTCAAATTCTGTGGCCTTCACCTACTCCTTGCGGTCTTCTCGGTATTGACATCGTGTTCCACATCTGCAACCTTGTAGTGTTACTTCAATCTCTGGTATCGCACAGTCATGGGGCTGTCGTTTGACACCGTTGGCGCACTCCAGAGTAAACTCACTCTGAGCGACTTTCTGATTGGTACGTCGCTAACATTACTGGCATAGCGCGATGGGGGGGTGCCAGCGTGATGATATTATCGCACTGCTTTTGCCAAGCCGACCTGAAGCTGTCGTATGACTTTTGGTGGACGATTGATCAGTCGAGGTGGTTCCACTCAGTTATTTCTTTGGGAATATGAGTTACGGAACTGATCTGTGTTTTCAAACGCATACACCACCAGTGTTTCGTATTATTCTCCACGGGTTTTGTGTCAGGTACATACTGTGGCTCTTCGCTGATGCGTCGACCTGGTTTCTTGAGGTGTTATGAGAGCTTTTTCGGGTGAACGGCTGGCACCAGACCCTCAACCACCCTAAAAGAATCCTAACGTAGTTGAGCCGCCGTTCTTGGAGTGGTAGTGACTCATGTTGTTCTCGCAGATGACCCGCGATGAAGTCTGTGTGTGTGGAGACGTAGTCCCTTGCTATAAAGCGCACTGCACCTGCATGTCTTTGTTACAGCCTCTCTTGTTGATCTCTTGCTGCTGTGCGGTCCCAAAAAAATGATGGCTGCATACTCCCACCGGGTTGTACGAGTGCGAGTAGACATTTCTTTGGGCAGGAAGGAAGGGGCGTGCCGGAATTCCGCCGTAAATCCTAGTGTTCTAATTGCCCTTCTTGTGATGAGGGGAGTGTTGAACCACTTGAGCGTGGCGGCGAATTGATGCCGAGTATGGTTTAGGGACTTGCTGCAGAATGTATGTAATTTAAGATAGAATAGGAAGGTAGAGGATTTTCAATTGCTCAGTATGTATCAATTTGAGGCATTGAAACCGTCATCCCCAGTTGTCTGCCCATGACTCTAGTGACCTTGAGGTCCGCTTGTAGAGATTGGTGGCATTAAAGTCCTTGATCTCCCTGTAAAACAGCAGATCCATCTGCGAATAGGCGTAACTTGATTTACTGGCTTCTGGGAGGTCATTTATGTGGCTCAGATTAGGAGTCCAGCACGGTCCTTGTGACTCCTATCGACATTTGGGGCTTGGATGTGAGCCCGCTACACCACTTCATGGTTCGCTCTGTTAAGAAGCAGTAAGCAGGTGTGGAGGGTAGCCGGGTTGGCCAATCTGGTCAACTTATGGGAGGAGAACGGTCGTGGGCACTGGTATCAAAGGCTTTTGAGAAGGCAAATAGCCATATCCACTTGCTGTCCCTTGTGAAGGACATCAGGAGGTCGTTGTAGGGTAGCAGATGCTCTGAGAACCTGAACGGAAGCCGTGGTGAATTTTGATATTTTTTGTTTGTTCTAGTGGGACATGAATATGGCGAAGACTATGCTCAAGGAGTTTACAACATACAGATGTCAGTGAGATCGGCTAGTTTGATGCTATGCACGGCCACCTGTCTTGAAAGCATCAAGATATATGGCGCCGAGCCAGGGTGTATACGGCCATGTCCATAAAGTTCAAAAGATTGTGTCAGGCGATTGGCCAAATGTTGTCAGCCAATTCTTAAGTACTCCGGTCTTGGATGTTGTCCGTCCTAGTTTGTGGGGTTTAGCTGTGAATGCACTTGGCTTACACCATGGTGGATTTAATATGCTTGTAGGCTTCTTTAAATTTGGTAGGGTGACATTGCTGCTGTGTAAGACAGACTTCAACTGTTTAAGTATTTTTTGCTTTTCTGACTGTTGCTGTGACTGCCTTCCTCTTTAAGTGGGGCAACCCCTGAGAGGCTTGCTTTCTAGACCTATTAACGCAGAAGGTTATCGTTTGTTTTGGCAAAGGCCCTGCCTGATGTTCATTGATATATTGCCATTCTCTCTCCGTGCTCCGCCGGCAGTGTTTCTTCTGGAATTGGGACAGAAGCAGACAGACATCGTTCTCGCCTGGCTCACTGAAACATCCTCTCTGCCGTTTAACATCCTCCTGAGTGGGGCATAACCATGGCATTGTCGGATGGCTAGTAAGAAGGGGTATGGTTGTCCTCCATTGATGATTCAGAAAGGTTTATTTAAAGTAAGACCAGAGGCTGTCGATGTCCTTCCCCACTCTCTTGTTCTTCATTGATATGTCCGCTGCGTTTTTCATGTCCTCTTATGAGCTTCTCCAGGTTGCCTCCCCAAATCTATAGCATTTTACTCTTTCTGGTGTGTATCTGGGGCTTTGCAATCAAAGTCTGAACCACAACTTCATGTCTGAGATGCCGGGGACTTCAACGTAAAGCTTAGATGAGGGTGGGTTTGAGAGTGAATACGAGTCTAGGACATTGGGTCCTTCGGGTCGGGTTTAGTTGAATTTGTTAGCAGGTGTTCAGATTGACATCGACCCAGGACTGTTGCACATCATGGTCTTTCCCGACGATCCAACACTGGTGACCAGTCAGATGTTGGAGGCAGTTTAAATCCCCCGCCTAAAATCACAAATCACCTCTCTTTGCTTCTCCCATTTTCTAGTTAATCTATTTAGAGATTTTGTTATTCTTTGATGTCTTGGGTTTCAATCAGTGTGTAGAATGCTCCCAACGTGTAGTCATTCTGGTTTTTCATCTTCACCATCACACATTCTACTTCGCATCAGTCACAAACTAGGTTTCCTCTGAGACTTAATGTTCTTTGGACTAAGTATAAAACTCGCCTCTGTTTATAATGTGATCGTTTCCTGGTACACTTAATACTGAGGGCGGAACATTTCATCTGATTGAAGCGTCTTGGTGGGGGGGTGGGGGTGGGGGGTGGGGGAGAGGTGTTTCCTGTGTTTTGCCGCTGATCCAAGGATTCATGCACAGACAATATCTGCTTGATGTATTGTTAACTGCCACTTCTAGTTCTTGTTTCGTGGCACCTAACACTCTGATCAGTTGACGTTCATATACCCTTAGATTGTCCTTCTAGGGAGTTCAAAGACGATGAGGCTAGATGATTTTTGTCTTCTTCCTTCCTCTATCTGATAACTAAGTTAGTGGTGCTAGCCATGACACAGCTGCTTGATGATTTTGGGCGCTGCACTAGGGGGTGAGAAGGTTCCGGATGAACCACAATTCAATGTGCTATGTGAGTGGTCGTAGAAATTGGAGCACTCTAGTTATAACTGCCCCCCGAAAAAAGGTGTGTTGGGAAATAACTGCAGTTGATACTGTCACAGCGGGGCAGATCCAGCACTGTTGGTCGACTTAGGCCCATAATTCCCACTGATCCCAATCAACACAGCAGGATGGAACCAAAACATCACATGAATCGCTACAAATACCCGTGGCAGACTGTGACGGATTCTTGGCAAAACCCGCATGGGTATACTGACGCACAGGGACCTAGGGTTAATTTTGCTCATCACCAGACGCATGATTGCTAATAGGGCATACAAGGTACGCTTGCACTTGTCCAGTGCTTTGTTGACGTGCGACGCTGGCTAGAACACAGCCTCAAGGCTGGAGGGGTGTGATGGCCCATGAGCTGTATTACTACAAATTTGTCCATATGGCTCATGTTCTTGACAGGGCAGTCGAGGATGGGAACTGGCAAAAGTCTATTGCTGGTTAGTCCCCATAGGATTGAGGTAACAAAAACGCCTTTCAGCATGGTGGTTTTGCTGTCCATTCAAATTTTAGATTCATGAGTATTCAACACACGCCGCTCTGCACAAACGCAATCATTGTCGTCATGAGCGTCTTAAAATAGGTGGGACCTGCCTGTGTTGAATCAGAACAGACACCAGATCACCACTGAAGTGCTGGTGACAGTGCCATTTTTCCGGTGGTGGATCCTCTTGACGATTTGATATCGACTGCTCCGTGGTGTGGATTGCCGGTGGTGAGTTGCGGTGCCAGACCAGGGCTGTTGCCATGGATGTTCAAAGGTACAGCTCCAACTGGAGTGACAAAGAAAGGACAGCAAAAAAAAGAATCTGACATGACGCTTTAAAGACATTATATAAACACTGCTTGCTCCGTGTATTGCTCACACTCATGAGAGAGAGAGAGGAGAGAGAGAGAAGAAGATGAATAGCAATTAATTTTCATATGTGACCCGTCTGCACAAAAAGAATCTTAACTCGCAAGTAGCGTAACTGAGAAAGCCCAAAAGGGACAGCTAGGATTATTTTTTTCGATTTTGACTTGATCAAATACTGAATCTTTAAAATCTTTAATCTTTACTCGACACACCCTTCACATTTTTTTTAAAGACTATCAAGTACTCATTTTCCAATATTGTCTTTATTGAGTCCAGCATCGTTTCATACATTTTGAATCTTTAAATCATTAAATTTCGATCCATTAGTTTTACAACTTCGATTTCGACCGAAAAATGGGGTTGTGTGTTTGGTGTGGTTTGTTGTGTTGTGTGGTGTGTTACCGACATCTCCCTTCAACACGCAGTTTCATTCGGGAAAATACCCCCCAATAATTTGATCGACAGCAGTTTGAGCCCCTTTCAGGGCCCCAGCATGTCGTACACTAGTTGGACAGGTCGGAACTATATGTTCCGTTACTAGGCTGTCTCTGCCTGAATATCCTATCAACAAATGACTGTTTTCAAATAGGTAGCGGTATACAAAGAATGAACCTAATTCCGCTGCAGTCGTCGCACTTCGCAACTAAAGAATAAATGCATCGAGTATTTACCAATGAGAGTTGAGGACAGCATGAGCACGTCGTATAGCCTAACCTACAGGTAAACGGGCGATCTGGATTGGTCAGAGGGAGATAACCGTGAGTTTACCTCAGACAGCATGGCGAAAAAATCTGTGATTATTAAAACGACTGGCTTGTTTACTCAGTTCTGGCAACATATCTCTCTACCTGCTCAGATCAGGAAGAATTGGCACCCGTATCTCTGAGTACTTCTGTTGCACCTGATTTTGAAGACGACGAACTAAGTGATTGTGATGAAACGCAAATGAAATATTTCACGCACCAAGGAGATTTGATGAAGGAGTGTGATTGCATCTAAAGATGTAGATGACAACCGCTCGCTCACGTTCAAGAAATCCATGGAGATGCTGAATTTACAGGAATGTGAGAATGGATGCCAGCCATGCTACAACGAGCACGAGTACGACATGGCAAGCCAAGTGACATGGTGCGTACTGAGCAGAAGTTTTTCCCTACACTCAAGTGAATTTGTTTAATAAATATACCAGCACTTCTGCCTCACACAACACGCACTCTAACTTACCTGGTGAGTCCCAACTCTGGCTTGGGTGTCGCAGAGGTCTTTCCTCTTTCCCCAAGCCCTTCACTGGCATGACTACCAAGTAAAGTCTGTCACACCCTTCTGACGACACACCTGGTCCAAGCCACTTGGCTTCAGAGGTCAAGCAATGTACACTGGCCTTCGGTCAGTGTCATCTGTGGACCACTCTGTCCAACCTGTCCCAACATCCAGCTTGCTCAGAGGCAAGCACTGGTACACTGTCTTTCTGTCATGTCCACCTTCCCCGGCCCAGCAGTGGTACTGTCAAAACCGTCGCTAGCCATGTAACCGTCACGGCTGTACTGCGCAGTGCATGGCAAAACTCTCCTATAACCTGGAGGCCTAACACTTGGGTTTAACACTATGGTACTGTCCACTGGTAGTACGATGTACTCCCTACTATACTACAATTAGCAGTCCCTGTCCGAAGCCGAGTGTCGAGCTCCCT
The DNA here is from genome assembly GCA_033310375.1 of Conus canariensis. Taxonomy (NCBI): domain Eukaryota; kingdom Metazoa; phylum Mollusca; class Gastropoda; order Neogastropoda; family Conidae; genus Conus; species Conus canariensis. The sequence continues at coordinate 6,847 of JAMYXO010005087.1, read as the reverse complement.
ACTAACTACTAGTTTAGCTAGTCCGCTCTCTTCCTCAAGGCCTAGTCGGTCACTAACTAACACAAGTTAGCAGACCGCACTCTTCAAGCTCCCCTGTCGTACTGCCGGAGTGCGTCTGCTTGTTTAAACCTGAGTGCAGTGAACACTTCTCACCGCGATGCACTTCAGGTGATACTCGTCCTATGTGCGCAGAAACCGTGCGTCACTACAATCAAAGTGGCCAGACCCACGGGCGGGTAAAAGAACGGTCCGCAACGATCGGCACGGTCGCGAGGTCGCAACGACGCCAAAGCATAATTCACTAAATTTCATCTAATTCATTCCTCATAATCACCTGCTACACCCCACTCCTCTCTCTCATCGCTCTCACATCACAATCACAATCGACACAACGCAGTCGGTCACTCACTCCTCAAAATGTGTTACTTTTACTTCACATTTTGAGGGTCACTCACTCAAAATGTTTATAAACTGTTCAGAACGGGTCATTTTCCCTCAGAATTTAACAACGCTCATTTACGTGTCCCTAAGTATTTCGCTGGAACACAGCTGTTTCATTTTGCATTTCTTGTCGCATTTTGTGCCCGCGACTTGGATTCTTGGAGATCGCCGCAGCGCGGCTATCCATGTGGTCCTCTACAAAAGGAACTGAAAGACTCGTTGCATTTATTGCGAGTAGGTTCTTGTTGTTACTTCACACTGTTTTACACACACACACACACACACACACACACAACACACACTCTCTCTCTCTCTCCTCAGCCTCTCTCGCTCTCTCTCACTCTCTCATCTCTCTCGTCCTTGCTTCGCCTTTTTCTTTGTCTCTCTCTTCTTCGTCGTTCCAATCTAATTTACACCAAATAAAGCCTCAGATAAGAGCAGTGACAGCCATCAGGGGTCACGGGGTGGAGAGTGGGTAAAACACAGATCACAACAACAGACAGGTCTGCGGCCTTTAAGTGTCAAGTGGGAGACAAAATCGATTGGATAAATAACGTGGAGGGTGTGAGAGAAAATGGGTAATTACGCACGTTTTCACTTCAGATATAGCCCAGACTTGGAACCACAAGCACGAGAAGACCTGACAGAGACCCGATGGGCCTGTGCAAGATGAAGAAATGGAGTACTCTGCAGAAAGTGCAGAGCCCCAGGATGCGACTTTGACTTGCTATTTGTATCAACCCACTTATGTCTGTAAGACCGATATCACAAATCTCTCTCTCTCTCTCTCTCTCTCTCATCTCTCTCACTCTCTCACTCTTCCTCTCTCTCTCGTCCTGTCTGTCCTTCTCTCTCTCTCTCTCTCTCTCTCTCACCTCGCCTCTCTTTCCTTTCTTCTTCCTTACGTTGTCGCTCTCTCTGTCTGTCATTTCCAATCTAATTTACAGCCAAATAAAGTCCTCAGGCAAAAGGGCAATGACAGCCAGTCTAGGGTCACGGGGTTGGGAGAGTGGGGTAAAACAGATCACAACAAAATTCCACCTGACCGCATCCTTCCAGGGGAAAAAACGCCCAACAGAGAAAAAAAAACGGGCTTTGAAAAAACCACCACCACCCCCTCAATCTAAATTTCGGAAAACGAAACGTCTCTCTCACACACACACACACACACACTCGCACGAACACACACACACACACACACACTACACACAACACACACACACACACAGACACACGACACACACACACAGAGTCTTGTATTTTGATTAATTGCTGTGGGCGTCTGCAATTCTCATATGTGTGTTAAACTGTTTATTTATCATAAAAAAGCAATGATGCTTAAGTACCGGCCTAAGTACATTTAAATTATGTGTTTTCTGCCGAAAAATTAGAAGTCAGTAATGAATGAGTTGAGGTTCTGGAATTGATGAAGGTGAGTGATTTTCTGAGAGAGAGAGAAGAGAGAAGAGCGAGAGAGGAGAGTGAGAGTAAGAGCCTCACCTAAGGCAACAAGAGAACTATAAACTAGGCACTCTGGCTCACCCACCTCCGCAGCTCCAACCGCTGAAGCCGTTTTCCGTTGCGCCGCCGCTTACCCAAAGTGCCTAGTGATAGTTCTCTAATAGTAAACACTTTACAAACAGACATAATGTGCTAGATTAACTGTTTATAGTTCTCTTCACGGACCGTTAAGAAGTAAAACAAACAAAACGATGGGGACTTGGTTAACCATGCCTTTTAATTCTTAGGAGGGCTATTTTGTAACCAAGTTGGGATTCCATTTCGATGTGAAGATGACTGCTAGTGAAACTATCTGAATAGGAGTGTCTGAAAGGGTGGGATGTGTGATCACACAACGTAGAATCGTGGCCGTTTTAAGATTATTCTAAGCAGCCACCAAGTGCACTTATTTAAAGCTTGATCAACAAACAAAGACAATTGTATAAAGTACACCGGCGGCCGCCTGAATAGGCGAGCCGTTGAATAGGAACGTGAACAAAAGCGATGTCCCCTAGACCGCGGCCGTTAAAGCGTGGCCTATTCTGCTATACTGTGACGTGTGCCTGTTTAATATCTTTCACGCGTCTACTATACGTAGGCATTCCACTGGCTAGTGCTCTTGAAAGATGTGTGTTTCAAGCTGCATTGAGTGAATTGAGTGACCAATATGCCTTATCGCCTCACTATAATGAAAACATTGCTTTTAGTTCTTTTCTCAGGAGTAGACGTCAATGATAAATAGCAAGTCTTGAGTCGGTTTGTGTTTTCAAGAATTCTAATCTCTAATGCCAAAGAGATACTTCGTGGCGACAGAACACAACACTTTCAACTGAAAACCGACTGCACTGCACACCCCAAATGACAAACAGCTAATTCAGTTGCTAACAACACTATGCTGGCGGAATGTCTCACTGTTACGTAATCACTATCTATCGAGCTCTTGTGATTGGGGAAGGTAAGATACATGTTTTGATTAGTGTTAGAAATTTAGCCGCCTAAATTATACAATGACGTCTAACGCTGTACTGAACGATGGGACCGTGGGAATTAGCCGTCTAAATGTTTACAATGCGCCTGGACGCCCGACGCCCTTATGTGTAATCTCGACACGAACCCCAAACATGCGGCGCTTCGACTCGCAATTTATCAGTAGAGTAACCGGGGGCCAGACATGTCTGGCCTAGATACAACATAAAGGCAGAAGATGAAGTGGAGTAGTCTCCCCGAAAAGACTGTAAACAATTAATTTGTGAAAAAAAAAATCGGCATCACGTTCTTATTCAAGTTATTATTCTAGTTCTTAACAATTTTTATTCTAGTTTCTTAACAAGTCAACATCAAGTTTTTAACAAGTCATCATCAAGTTCGTAACAAGTTCTTATTCAAGTACTTATGCAAGTACTTATTCAAGTTTCCTTAACATGTCGCATTAAGCGGTTCATTGAAGTATTTTATCATCGGCATTAAGCCTAAGTAAGTTCTTATCATTCTTATTTAAGTTTATTCAAGTCGGACATCACAGTCAGTTATCAAGTGCTTATTCAAGTCACTATAAGTATTTATTAAGTTCTAACATATTATTGCATATCAAATGGATCAAAATGAGATTTGTTGTTGGCAGTTCCTGCATGCCTTTTTGTTCGTCTTCAGTATTTAGTGGCTGCAGATTTTTGTACTGCGTTGGTTGTTTTGCTGGCGTTGTTTATAGATTTTTAACACCGTAATAACACCCCACACAATGACGCCAAATGACAACTGTTTTTAAATTCTTTATTCCTGACACTTTTGGGGTGTTGGTAACTACCCTGTTTTTGTAGTCGTGAATCCAACTTGTTCATGTGGTATTTACAGCAAGCAGTTGAAACAACTGTTGGCGTTGGCGATGTATTTTTTTCATTAATTATATTCGTGTGCTCGTAACATTAATTATTGTTTGATTTTCCACTCGCTAAGTTTTTTCCTGCTAGCAAGCTCGCCCATGAGAGACTTTTTACTAGTCACTTTCTCACCATCCAGTATTTCAGATTCTGGATTCTGCAGATATTTCTGGCTCGGTCATGTTGAAAGGAATCAAAATCATATGAATTAAAAGTAATTAAACCCATAGAGTTTAATGCGATAACAATGTTCCAGATCTGTATAATAAACACAATCCTAGAGACTCTAATGTTCTTTGGGTAAAATGATCCTGAGTTAAATCATACATAACATCTTGTTCATAAATCAATGGAGCAAATCTACTAACTAGTTTAGTGTACAAACTAAAAACCCGTTTCCCCAACATTTTTTACCATTCTTGACCCCATTTCCTTCAACCTGTTGTGATACAAAAACAATGTCTTGGCGACATTTGTTGAATCTGTTCAAATGCTGAATTCATTTCCAAGGTACTGTTTTTTTTTTCCCACATGCTCCCAAAAATACACCTTTCCTTTTGGCGCATAATAGCTTGGTCATAAACTTGATCATTTGTAACAAAAAGTTCTGGAAGTAAATCATCGCTTTTCATTTTTTTTTAAAAATTTAAATTATATTTTTTTTTAAAAAATGAGCACCAAAAAAACTTTCCAACCTGTTTTCCATTCGCTTTAAATTGGGGGGCCAAGTGTAATACACAATGCTTGGTAAAAGCCTGTTAAAAATAAAACCAGAAATTTCTTGCAAACAAACTTTGAAGACCACAAAGTGATTGCGGGTTTTTACAGCTTCATTTGCTAACGAAAAATTTTTTTATTAAGCAAGGAATAATTCCAGAGAAATTTTAAAAAAAATTAAAAAAAATACATTTAAAAAAAGGGCTTCACTCGTATTGATGTTTGGTGGGCGTGTGTTAAGCGTTTTGCTTTAGCGGAAGTAATTACGCTTTAGTAAACTACAAAATACAAGGAGAGAAAAAACAAAACAGAGCAGGAGCAACTACGCTGCACAAGACACCCTATGAAAAGCAAAGAAGGGAGCAGTTAGATTTTATTAACAAAAGACTTAAACAACAGGGGCATGCAGCTTACACATTAAAGATGTTGACCAGGGAATAAAAGAATATTTTTTTAGTAACACAAACAAGTTGAAACATTGCCCCCCCCAAAATTTAGCGACTTTTTCAACCATCAAAAAACAAAAGATGCAAGAAATATTTTTTATTTTCTTTGGCATGACCGCTGTGTATTTTTTTTGCACAAAGTATTGGCTGAATAAAAATGTACAAAATCTATTATTCCCAAAGGGTATTGGAAGGGGAAAAACACAATTTAAAAAACTTAGCCAAGCAGCGGGAGTCAGTGAACAAACAGCAAAAGAAGGGGGGTCTAAACAAACATTTGGCAAATTTATTTACCAGCCCTAAAAGAATAAAAAAACCACCACTTTGTCAACACAATACCGGGAAAGACACCACAAATGGATCTTCAAAAATTTACCCCATGATACGATTAGACGAAAAAGATTTAAGTACGCACTTACGTCCCTTGAATAGCTTCAAAATACAAAATGCGGGAAACCCTTCCCCAAAAAAAATGCTTCGGGTGTTGCTTTCCCTTTTCAACTATATATCAACGAGGCCCTTAACTTATCCTCGCATGATTCAAGTCGATGATGGAAAAGAATTTTAAAGGGCAAGTAAAACAAATTTTTGTTTTAAAAAATAAGTTACCCTTTTAAAAAAGGGATTCCAGGGGGGGCCCCCAGATCACAGGGTTTGGTTAAAACTTTAACAAACATTATCTGAAAGGCTTTTTTCCCCCACCAGTATCACAGAGAGCTGATTGGGGCAATTCTTCGCAACACGAATGGGGTTTGAAGACTGCCTCAGTTCTACTGCAATGAATAATAAGAATTTAAAGGGCTAAAAACCTTTTCAAGCAATCAAAAAACAAAAAATAAATGTTTTGAAGGGGAAAGCCAGTTCATCAAGCAAAATATTCCCCTTTGGGTTTTAAAAATAAGGTACCCCTTTTTTTACCGGGAGAAGCAGAAGGGGAAAACCCCCATCAGGGCAACCGATCAAATTTTGGGGTGTTGACTCAATGAAATAAAAAGAATTGGGAAAAAATGAATCCGCCCGTGTATTATTTACGAGAAACTGACACAACAAACGACCAGCCCCTCAAAGACTTTTGGGAAAGAAAACTGCAAATAATCCCGCCAGACACATTTCCCCTTAATTTAAATTTTCGTAAATATATTTGAGTTTAAAAAGGAAGCTCAAAAGGGAAAAAATCTACATGAAACTAAAATGATGATAAAAAAAAGACCTTAAAATTAATACAAGAATCATAGATACGGGTTCAGCTATTAAGAAACAATTTTGTTTTTTGGGTTCATCGACATCAAAGCTTTCCCATCGCCTACCCCCAAAACCCAATTTTTATTATCAAAAATGGATAAAGAATATCCCTTTAAAAAATAAAAAAAAATTTGTGCCACAAGCAAACATAGAAAAATTTTTCTAAAATTTGGGTATGGAAAAGGGTTAGCTTCTAGATAAATTTTAGGAAAAATTTTAAAACCCCCCGGATTGAAGAAGGTAGGAAATTTTGCTGTTTTCCAATGCCCGATTGCAATAAAACTCTGGATTAACAAACACACGTTTTTGTTTGTTCATCTAATGACTTCTTTGTTACAACAGTTGTTTTTGATCCATTAATTAGATCGGAGTTTTACGTTTTCATGATGAAAATCTTTTTTGTCAAACAATGCTTTTTTATAGTTTTCATGGATAAAGCTTGATTGCACAACACTACGAATATTCCCTTTGGGTTTTTTAAACAAATTTTTTTGGGTTGAAAGACTGTACATTTTCGACCTTAAAAAACCCAAAAAACTCCTTGATCACACCTCCAGGGTAATTCATCCTTCATTTTTTCCTAAAACCTTCTTTTAAAGTTGAATGCAAAAGGTAATCTTTAGG
>JAMYXO010005086.1:7500-16144 GCA_033310375.1 Conus canariensis | reverse complement strand
AAAAAAAAAGGAAAAATTAAAACCCCTTTCCTTTTCGAAAACTGGTTTTTTGTTTCCCGGGCCAGGTTTAATTTTTATAAAACCCCCGTTTGGGTTAAAATTAAAAAATACAACCCCAAAAAATTTTAAACGGGGGGAAAACCCAAAGGCCTTTTTGTTTTTGTTTGTACTTTTTAATAAAAACCCCCCCCTTTTTTCCCAAAAATTTAAACTTGCCCCCCCCAAACCTCTTTCCCCCATAGGGGTTTTCTGAAACCCCCCAACCCCCCCCCCCGTCCTTAACAATGTTAAATAGTTTTGTTTTTTGGGGGTTTTGGGATTTTTTTTCCTTTTTTCCCCAAAACCTTACTGTTTGGCCGTTACTGAAGCCTTTTAAAAATTTAAAAAATTTTTCCGTTTTTGGGGTTTTTGCCTTTTTTTCCTGTTTTAAAATTTGTTTTGGGTTTGTTATTGTGTGTGTTGTTACCCGTATTTTGGTTTTATGTTTTTTTGGGGGTTTTTTGGTTTCCTGGTTTTGGTAAATTCTTAAAACCCTTTAGGGAACCCCTGTTTTTTTTTTATCGTTTTTTTTTAAATCTCTTTTTTTGGGGTTTTTTAAAACCCAAAACTTTTAAAAAACACCCCTTTTAAAACTAGCAATGAAAAATTAATTTTTTGTGTTTATTAAATTTTTATTTCCATTCCCCCAAACTCCCCCCCGGGCCCCCCCCCTTCTTTGTTGTGTATCTTGTTTTTCGTTGTTTTTTGTTGTCGGGGGCTCTTGTTTTTGGCGTATTTCTTGCTTCCCCCCCTTGGTCCCCCTTTGGGTGTTATGGGGTTGTTTTGGGGTTTTGTGTGTGTGGTGTGTTTTGGGGGTTGTGTTTTGGGGTTTTGTGTTTTGTTTTGGGTTTTGTGTGGTTGTTTTGCCTGTAAAATTTTAATTTGAGCCCTTTTTTTTAAACTTGTCAAAAACTAGGGGGTTTAAGTTAAGAAAAAGGACAACGTAAAATAGGTGTAATTCCCAGCTTTTGGTTGGGGAATAAAAGGAAAGGGTTTTTGATTACGTAATAAGGGGGGGTACGGGGAATCCCTTTTTTGGCCCTGCGGGGTTGTTTGTGTTTTTTTTGTTTGTCTTTTTTGTTGTTTTTGGTTTAAAGTTTTGGTTGATTTTTTTTTGGCCGGCAGTGCGTTGTTCGTTGTGGTTTTTAGTTTGTTTTTTTGGGTTTTTGTGTCAATCCCTTTAAACTTTTTTTTTGATTTTGTTTAAAAGGTGAAGATTGAAGGAATTTTGTAAAAACCCCCCCCACAACTAAAACCTTTTTAAAACAGTAAAAAAAACCCCCCCCAAACTTAAATTTTGTTTGTAAGTTAAAGGGGGAATTTTTTACATTTTTGGAAAAATTTTGGCTGTTTTCCCAACATGGGCCAAAAACCCCCCGGGGGTTGGGGGAAAACCTGGGGAAAAAAAGGGAAAAGGGCCCCTTAAAAATTTTTAAAAGGGAAATGGGGAGGAATGAAAGGCAAGGATATAAAGGGGAATTTTAAATTATTTTGGATTGGTTTTTGGTTTTTTTTTTCCTCTTTTTAAAAAAAAAAACCCCCATTTTTCCCCCCTTCCATTTTAAATTTAGACCAAATTGGGGGGTTTTTGGGGGGGGGGCATTTTTGGGGTGAAGTTTTTTAAAACAGTTCTTTATCATGCTTTTGTTCTGGGTGGGGGTTTTTTTCCTTCCCCAAAAGGAAGAGGGGGTTTTTTACTTTTTTGTTTTTTTCGCCCCTTTTTGCTTATTTGGGTTTCCCCCTTTCCTCAAAATGACCCCCCAAAATTTTTAAATTTTTTGGTTTTTAAATTTTTTTGTAAAAATTTATTGGGAAAAATTTTTATGGATTTTGTTAAAAATTTTTCCTTCCCCGTTATTTTCCGGGGTTTTTTTTATTTTCAAAATTTTTTTGACCAAAAACCCCCCACCTTTTCCCAAAGGGAACCATCTGTGACAATTTTTGCCCCCCGGTGGAGGGGGGTTAAATTTTTTAACCCAACACTTTTTTTTCTTTTGCCCCCCCAAAACTCCTTTGGCCTTTTCGTCAAAAAAATACGTTTGTTTTTTCTTTCACCGGGACTTAAACCCCGGATACTATGAACCTTGATTCCGGGGTTAAACACAATGAAAATTTCGTTCCTTTATTTGGGGGTTTTAAGATGGGCCCATGTCATTTTTCATACCCCTGGTTTTGTAATTTCAAAAACCCCAAAGTGTCAGGATGAGGGGTGACAAATCCTTTTTGTCGTATTCTTCCGTTTTGAACCCTTCCCCTTTTTCCCCAGTGGTCAGTTTTTGTCCCCTAGGGACTCGGGGGTGTAAACCCAACAAATTTTCCACTGTTGGGATGAATCAGAGGGAACACAGTTGTAATTGTTTTTCCAAAGATCTCCCCCGAAAGGATCATAAACTTTCCCCTTCCTGTTCTTATCAATTTCAACCCGGAAACTTCTGTTCCAATCCACTCCAAGGGAATTCCAGTGAGTCTTGCCCGGATAGCCAACTATCGTTGTCTGGTGCTTCAACGACTGTCTTCCTGTCTACACACGATGCAAATGGTATGTACGACTGTGTAAACCACCGGATTGAAGGGGGGGTGTGAGGCATGACATGTCCAGGATTTTTACGTTTGTAGATCTTCCAGAATATGCGTCCCACAGCGATATTTATGTGAGGGCTGGTTCCACGGGTCCAATTGCTTGGATGACGAATTGCTCTGGAATGACCTGTCCTGTTCACTGCCAGTGTCAAGGTCACGCATTTCGGTGTTTCCATCCCTTCATTGCAGCACTCTTTCCTGACCTCCGTTCCCTGGACGCCACAGGGTCTGGCATGACCCTGTCTGAGGTCAGCCACAATACCTATCTCATTCATCTGGTCCTTGTCCAGTGTTCTTTAAATCACATACTGATGTGAAACTGGCAAATTTAATGTTCCTTGATCTCTCTGGTAATCAGTTGAAGCAAATCAGTTTGGCTAGTTTTTCCTCGTTTGGACAATCTAAAAACATTGTCGCTGTCAAAAAACCCTCTGACCTCACTGTTCATGGACCCGTCTTCTTCTCTCCAACAGAACAGACTCCACAGTCATAGATCTGTCGTATACTACCTCACATTGTTTGACGCACAGCTGTTCTCTGCGTTTCTCACATGCAGATACTGAATTTAACTTTCACTTCCATTCACACTTTCCTCAGCAGTTTTCAGTCCATGCCTCATCTGACTGAACTGCACATGGACGGCAGCCCGGTGAAGACGTTTCCAGTGGACATTTTCAATCACATTTCCCGTTTGAGTGTTATACACACAGACAACTATAAATTGTGCTGCAGTGAGATTCTGCCTCATGGCTTTGATAGTAGTTTGTGCTACGCTCCAAGGATGAGATTTCTTCGTGTGAAGGACTTACTGCAGTCATGGGCGTACCGGGTGTTTCTGTGGCTGATTGTCTGCTTGTCTTTGACTGGTAATGTCTTCTGTTTCGGCGCACGTTTGTTTCTAAGAACTATGGCTTCTGCTGGTGGTATAGCATATTCGTCACCAACCTCACCATGGCGGATTTTCTGATGGGTATCTATATCACCATCATTGGGGCGCTGATGAAAGGTTCAGTGGCAGATACCTGCATTATGACGACAAATGGGAAAACAGCGTGACATGTAAAATAGCTGGATTTCTGTCTTTGTTGTCCAGTGAGACGTCCGCTCTGGTTTATCTGGTTAATCACCCTTGACCGTTTTATTGGTCCTTCGATTTCCATTCAGCACGATGCGATTTGAGAAAATGTCTGCAACAATGGCTTGTCTGTTTAACATGGATGGTTGGCTGGTTTTTAGCCCTTTTGCCTTTACTTCCAATGACTCACACTGGGAGTTTTACAGTCAGACAGGCATATGCATCCCTCTGCCAGTCACCAGACAAGAGTTCAAGGGAAAAGTTTATTCATTCAGTGTTTTTAATAAATCATGAATTTGCTTTTGCTCTCATTGATTTTCAGTGGGCAAATCTTCAATTTATTGGTCTATACAGAGCAACGCTTTGAAAACCCACTCCACTAAAATGTCACAGGACATGACCATAGCTCAACGGTTGATTGGTGTTGCAGTAACCGATTTCCTGTGTTGGTTTCCCATTGGACTGTGTGGAATTCTATCACTAGCTGGCACTCCCATCCCTGGGGGAAATGAATGTGGCCTAGCTATTTTTGTGTTGCCTGTCAACTCTGCTATTAATCCATTTATGTACACACTTAATACTTTGATGGAAAAAAACGGAAAAAAAAACACACGGAAGAAAAACTTCTTATGTGGTTGAAATCACATCCTGAGGTCGCTGGTATTTGACAGAGCATGTAAGCACTCAAAAGCTAACATTAAACCGCAATACTGACTTGTTTTGTTTCTTCCTGTAGTTCCTTTAGTTATTCATTGGTTCATCTGTTTGTTTCATTGTCTATATATATATATATATACAATTTATTTGTGTAGCTGTTTATATATTTATTTATTTTATTTATTCATTCAACTCATTTACGTATTTATTTACTTTTTTTTCTTTCTTTCTGTATGTCTTTCTCGTTTTCTGCCTTTCCTTCCTGATCTAACGATATGTCTATCTATCATATCTATTATTCATTTATTTATTCATTCATTCATTCATTTTTTCTTGTTTATATCTATATCTATTGAATGTTCGTCGAATCTGTAACATTTTGGCGTACCACAGTGAAAGTATAATTTCTTTCTCTTGGCTGGTCCCAATTCTTTCGTAAAGATATTCCAATCTTGGCATTCTTCCTCCTCGTTTTTGTTTCATATACAAAAGCATTTCATAGCAGAACAACTTCTCAAATATATATGACCTATATAGAGCGTTACCAATCCGTATAATGCTATTGTTTACCGGGAAAAGATCAGTGTGGTTGTATTTTGAATTTCCCGTTCGCTCTGTTACAGAAATTGGTAACACGTACACCTATTCAAAACATATAGTCAATGATTCTTCCCATGTTGGCAAAATATGCATAGTATCATGTCTGACGCTCTTACATCTTTACAATATATATTTGTGAGTAGAATTTTGTGTGCTAACCTGATTTGAATCCATTTCGATTTTATATCTGGAATCTACTGGACCCTCATAAATGTTTTATTTCAGTAGATTTCAGTGTTCAGATTGTTTTCTTTGTAAGAGCATCTTGCTTTCGTCTAACGAGAGGATATTTTTGTGATTATGCATCTATTTCAAAGGAACAAAAGGTGGTTATTTGTGTTCCTCCAGCCATTGTTTAATCCACAATGGGATTTGTTTCGTGATCTCCCTGTTAAAAACAAAATAATTCAATTTCATTCATGATTTTTTTCGATTAACTTTGTTAGCTTTACTACTGTTTTTGACAGTGTTCTTGTAAGTAGTAAGTTAAAAAAGGAATAACGAAAGAAAGAAAGAAGAAAAAGGAAAGAAAAACGAAAAGAAAAGAAAGAATGAAAAACGGAAAAGGAAAACGAAAGAAAGAAAAGAAAGAAAGAAACGAAAAGATAAACGAAAGAAAGAAAGACAGAAAAAGAAGAGAAAGAAAAAAGAAAGAAAGAAAGAAAGAAAAACAGGTTAAAGTCCCATATCTTACTAGGTGTAGAGGCAACGAGCTCTTAGAGATTCGCTTTGTGTAGAGCTTACTTTGTGAAAGACATAGTTTCATCAGGGCATTTTCGCCGCTTTTATCGTCCCTGAACTGAATAAGTTATCGATCTACCACTGGGTGGACAAAGAGAGTTTACAAGTCTGAAAAGTCCAAACTTAGGGGTGGTTTTAAACTCATGACTGCGAGAACACCATTTGAATCTCCAACCGTTTCAACTACTATCCCACCGTGAGTTGGTCAGTAATGCAACGGGATTTAATCTAAATTATAGCCGGTGGGGGTGGGTAGGGGGGGGGGGGGAGGGGGAGGGCGGGGAGGATACTGTACACAGTTAATGGAACATAGTTTAGCTGGGTCGATTCAAGGCAGTGTAAAGTTTTTGTTTGTTTGTGCACGTGCGCGCGCGCGCGCGCGCGCGCGCGTGTGTGTGTGTGTGTGTGTGTGTGTGTGTGTGTGTGTGTGTGTGTGTTCACCACACACACACACACACACACACACACACACCACACACACATATACACACACACACACACACACACACACACACACACACACACATATTTATTATATATATTATATATAATGTGTGTGGTGTGGTGTTGTGTGTGTGTGTGTGTGTGTGTGTGTGCGTGTGTGTGTGTGTGTGTAACAAATTGGCAAAACAGACGAACAGACAGATTAACCTACTACCCCCATGCAAGTCTCTAACCACTCTTGTAACAATTACATCCCCCTTCTCCATAATATTTTGTCTTCACCCTGCAAGAGCAGGTTCTGTCTGTGCGAGAAACATCGGACACAGACACATTCACATACATTTAGAAACACTCACAGAAATTACTTAACACATGCAAAAACTCATCATGATTGAGAGAAACACTTTTTGCCAACAGAAAAGCACATACATACAGTAACACTCAGAATCTATCTACCTACCTATCTATCTACCTACCTATCTATCTATCCGTCTGTATTCGTCTATCTATCTTTATATCTGTATTATGTATAAATATTCGCATTCAACATACACAAACCACATATATAACAATAACCAAGTATGGTAACTCTTGCTCCCATAAGAAATTACACATAGTAACTTTTATTCAAGTAACACGTAACGAGTGGCCATGCTGATGGCCTACGGAGTAGGTTTTTTGAATGTTTGTCATTTACAAAATAAGCTTATGTGTATCTGATATTCTTCAATATGGTTAAGCTTCCACATATTCGGCTTTTCGGAAACAAGGTTATTTCACCAAGTGTCCGACTCAGAACTAAACAATACCAGGTTATAATGTAGTGCGCAAAAGACCATCCAAATTTAGAGAAACGGTCTTATTATATATATTCATCAAAGTTTAAACTTTAAGCAAATCTCTTCTCTAGAAAAATACCAAGTAGAATCGTTATGGATCGCATTACAGCTGAAAAAATCGAAACCTATTCTTATAAGCTTTATATATAGAAACCCGGCGGAGTTCTCTTTAATCTTATGAAAATATATTACTAGGTGATTTCAATATTGATTTACTAAAATCGAACAAATCTTGGACAGAAACTTACAAATCATTTAACCTCGACCAACTAATAGACAAACCAACAAGAGTCACCGCTACCTCCCAACACTTATTGACCATATATATACTTCAGTTAACACCATGATAGAAATATGCTCACCGACGTTCGGTTGTAGCGACCATTCTCCAGTGTGTTTTACGTGGTCCAAGCGAGGAGTTAAAGTTCAAAAAAATTGCCACAAGATAATTACCTACAGAAACTTTTCAAAATTTGACAATGACTCATTTCATCGGGATTTAATGAACTCATTCCTTTCCACGGTCTATCAATTCACAGACCCCGACGAGGCTTTAGAAGTCTGGTATCATAGTTTCCTTAATGTGTATAATACGCATGCCCCATTTAAAACAATGCGTGTTAGTAACAATCCTAAAAAACCCTGGATAACTAAAGATATAGACACTGCTACCGACTTAAGAGAGTCGCTGTTAGTGTCAGGGAGTCGAGATTCCTATAAAAAAAAACAAAGAAACTTAGTCAATTACCTAAAACGATCGTCAAAGAAAAAGTATTTTCAAAATCTTATTTCTTCCAAAGCAGATAACAGATCTATTTGGAAAGCGATAAACGAGCTTACTAATTAAAATGTTAAAGGTCATACTACCTCGCCAAAAGATTTATCATCTGATGTCTTGAATTCACATTTTTGTGACATAGCTAACTCAACAATAAAAATAAACAGAACGTCAGAAAATAAATTGGATATTCTTCAGGACTTTTGAAATTCTAGAAATATATCCTCTCAAATATATCATTTATGGGTGTGCACGAAGTGTATAAATCTCTTAGTAACCTAAAACAAAGTAACACAAGCGGTCTTGATGGCATTGATGGGAAAATCTTGAAATTGTCAGTCCCAGTAATCGCCGAAACGCTTACCTACATCTACAACCTATGCCTTGCAAAAAATTATATTCCAAAAGCTTTTAAAGTTGCTAAAGTTATACCCATCTATAAATCAGGTGACTATGCTGATCCCTCAAATTATAGACCCATCTCCATCTTGTCTATACACTCTAAACCTTTGGAAGATCACATAAACAAACACATTCTTAATCATTTCAACTCCTTCGGTCTGTTTCATCCAAACCAGTCCGGATTCAGGGCCAGCCATTCTTGCCACACAGCATTAACTAATCTTGTTGACCAGTGGCTTACTAACATAAACAATAATAAAATCACAGGTGTTCTAGTAGTAGACTTTATGAAAGCATTTGATGTCATCGACCACAGTCTTCTACTTGAGAAATTAAAGATCTATGGCCTAATTGACAACGCTTTGGAACTTCTATCTTCATTTCTCTCAGACAGGAAACAGTGCGTTTCGGTAAATAGATCAAATTCTTCCATTCTACCTGTTAAGTACGGCGTCCCTCAAGGCTCAGTCCTTGGGCCAATACTATTTT
>JAMYXO010005086.1:0-2500 GCA_033310375.1 Conus canariensis | reverse complement strand
TTCAAGACTGGCACAGCCTTTTAAACTGGAATAAAGTCAGACAAATACATAGACGAACAATCTAATAGTGGGGGAAAAAACAAGCGCAGGTCAAACACTCGACTGTCTTCATAGTAATGACTTGACAAAGATTTGGACTTAAGGCAGAGGGGCGGGGGGGGGGGGGGAGTGTTTGAAGATGGAGAAACTGGGAACATGAAATTAAGAAAATATATTACAGATATGGAAAACTCTTCACTAGCTGCATAAGGGAACCATCGTAATCCCTTTTGAAGGCAGATATATTTGTATTGCCTGCTCCGAGGCCTTTCGTCTGCTGGATCGGAACTCATCAGGGAGACACGGCTGGTTGTGTCTGCGCTTCTGGCGTCAAATAGAGACACACCACAGTCTATAATACCGTGGTGTTCCCACACCAATGGTGCAAAAAAGAATCCAATAGAACACCCCAGAACAGCCAGTGAAGGGTAGTAAATGAAACCAAACGAAAGTGTGGGGAGGAAAAAAGCTGCTGAAAACTAAAGACATCATGCAAATAGTATAAAATGTAGGGGACAATCTTTGAGCCTACGCCTGAGGAGCCACCCAAGGATGCAATGGAGATCAAAAGACAAACACACAGACAGACAGAAACAAATACAAACAACCTCAATTTAATAAAAACGAAATTGGAAATGAAATGAGACAGGAAACAGTAAACAATAAACAGTAAACAAGTGGGGTAACTTTTGCTCCCATAAGAAAACCTAACACAGAGTAACTTTTATTCAAGACTGGCACAGCCTTTTAAACTGGAATAAAGTCAGACAAATACATAGTCGAACAATCTAATAGTGGGGGAAAAAACAAGCGCAGGTCAAAACCTCGACTGTCTTCATAGTAATGACTTGACAAAGATTTGGACTTAAGGCAGAGGGGCGGGGGGGGGGGGGGAGTGTTTGAAGATGGAGAAACTGGGAACATGAAATTAAGAAAATATATTACAGATATGGAAACTCTTCACTAGCTGCATAAGGGAACCATCGTAATCCCTTTTGAAGGCAGATATATTTGTACTGCCTGCTCCGAGGCCTTTCGTCTGCTGGATCGGAACTCATCAGGGAGACACGGCTGGTTGTGTCTGCGCTCCTGGCGTCAAATAGAGGCACACGACAGTCCATCATTTATTTGTCTGACTTTATTCCAGTTTAAAAGGCTGTGCCAGTCTTGAATAAAAGTTACTCTGTGGTTTTCTTATGGGAGCAAAAGTTACCCCACTTGTTTACTGTTTATTGTTTACTGTTCCCTGCCTCATTTCATTTCCAATTTCAAACAGAAAAATCTTAGACATATCGGGGGATGATTGCGAACTGTGACAAACCACATGGAATCAGGGGTGGGGGTGTTGTGGTGAAACACCATAGACATAATTGGGTAGGAAATCTGACCAGTGACAAACACACGTATAACAGAGGGTGAGTGTAACAGTGACCAGTGATGATTATTGATGTTGAGGAAAAACACAGATATAACTGGGGATGACTGTGACCAAGACAAATCTCACATATCAAGTGTGTGTGTGCGTGCGTGCGTGCGTGCGTGCGTGCGTGCGTGTGTGTGTGTGTGTGTGTGTGTGTGTGTGTGTGTGTGTGTGTGTGTGTGTGTGTGTGTGTGTGTGTGTGTGTGTGTGTGTAATTGGAAGAGCAGATAGGACGGAGAGGGCTACTCCGTATCTAATTTGGCTGGATAGAGATGGCGCTGGAGAAGGTTAAGGAGACACAACCCTGCAATCAACAGTCCCAGTGACGCTAAAGGCCCGCCAGACATTGACTTCTGTCGGGATTGAGCCGACTCATTACGACATGCTGGTATCGTAAGACATCATCACTTCGCTTAGTCTGCAGATGTGAGGAAGTGCGGAACTAATTGAAGGTGTAGGGAAGGAACTTTGCCAGTTAAGTAGTGTTATGAACAGTATGACTGTGATGATAATAAGAAAATTATAACGCTGCTGCTGATGATGATTTTTTTCTTTTGGAATGCCTATGTTCCGTGCTTGGAGCACCTTTCTTTACTATAATGATAATGATGATGATGATGGTGGTGGTGGTGGTGTGGTGGTGGTGGTGGTGGTGTGGTGGTGGCGGCGGTGGTTGTGATTTTCATAATAATAATGATTGCATTCATGATAATAATAAAAATAACAGTAGGTATGTTCATAATCATCATCATCTTTATCATTATCATCAGCATTTTCATCGTGATAATGATGATGATGACGACAACGACGACGACGAAGACGACGACGATGATGATGATAATGTTGATAATGTTGATGATGATGATGATGATGATGATGATGATGATGATGATGATGATGATGATGATGATGATTGTTGTTTTTGTTGCTGCTGTTGCTGTTGTCATGCGTTTCTTATGCTAACATATCATTGCGATTATCTTCATAATCGCCATAATGACTTAATTGTCTTCCTCCTTGGTTTTTCCTTTTGGCCTCGTT
>JAMYXO010005085.1:12500-16146 GCA_033310375.1 Conus canariensis | reverse complement strand
TTCTATGGGTTTTTGTCTATATTTTTTCTGTGTTTGGGCTATGTCTTGTCAATTTTTGAATTGTTTTGCTGTCTATTTTTCTCTTCTTTGAAAACATCCTCGTCGTGTCTATCTTTCGTTCTTTCTGTACTTTTCTTCTTGTTGTTGTTATTGAAAATTTCTGTGTTTGTCTTTGGCAACCTCGACCCAGCAGACCTGGAGACAGCAGCTTCAGACCGGGTCACCTGGCGGTCCACCATCAAGGCCGGCATCAAGCAAGCAGAGCAGAGCAGTGGAGAGATGCCCAGTGGGAAGAACGGAGGTACCGCAGACGGGCAAAGAATGGCGTCGGCACCCACAGACACTGATGACGGAGACTTCACCTGCAGCAACTGCCGCTCGAGGATCAGGCTCTTCAGCCACAGCGGGCGCTGCAACTCCACAACTGACTGATCCATGGCGCAACACCATTGTCTCTCCAGACAGACGGATGGCAACTTTGCGTCATTTGTGCCTTGTTTTGGTGTGCATTTCTTTCTTTTTTGTTTGTTGATGTCTGTCTTTCTTTCTATCTATCGATCTTTCCTTCTTTCTTTCTCTTTTCCAGTCTTCTGTACTCCCTTTCTTTCATTCTATCGTTCTTCCTGTGTACCTTCTTTTCTCTCTCTTTTTCTTTTTTCTTCCGATATCAATCGCAGACAGAACACAATTCAACAAATGTGACATTTTAACTCTTTCGATTCAGAACTTCTAACTCATTTCCTTGGCAGTACAAACTAATGTTTTGATAGATTTCTTTTGCGCCCAATCAGCGAATTGATTAGAAAAGACAAAAAGAAAACTTTTCTATTCAAACAAAATGCTGACCATTTTCAGACAAGGGAAGTAATTATTTGGAATCAGATCATCTAATTCCTTCCCTTGGCTGTCGAAACTAATATTTCTACGCGTGAACTGACTGGAATGGATTCATTCTGCGCCCAGTAGTTACACGAAAAGAAGTGGCTGATTGCTCGCTCTTTGTTTGGAATTGTCCTAAGTGTTGGTTAATCTTGCCTGAAGAAGAAGGCCAAAGAGGTCTCGAAACGCGTCGTGTTTTGTTTTGTCTTTTGTTGCCCATATCTTTTTTTCTTCTTGTCCAACGTACAGAACAGTCCTTTCTCTGTTAGGTTTGTGTCAGTTTCCGCCTGCAGTCATCTCACTGTCAGTTTTGTTTTCTTCCTTTTATGCGCGCTCTGTCAGCAAAGATTGCACAAACACTACAGAGTTCATTTTAACCACACGTAGTAAAAGGGGTGAAATATGTGGCCCAGCGACAATGCCACTTATGCTTGGAGCTGATCTAACGGGGATGCATGATCACTCAGCGAATTCATTACAACTGAAAACACTTTCTATCGAAAAAAAAAGTTGAACATTTTCAGACAGGAGAAGGAGGGCTTTTTTTCATTAATAACTTCAGATTCATTCCTTTGCTGTATAAAGTAGTGTTTCTACACGTCAACTGAATTAAAGGGAAGAGAATATAGATTCTTGCCAGTCCCCTTTTTTTAACTTAACTTTGTTGTTGTTGTTGCTATTTTGGTGTTTTAACATCAGGGCAGCTTCAAATCACACTGTGGATGAGAGTCCTGCAGATATGAGTTGGGCCACAGAAAGGGAAATAACTACAAAAGAATTATAGTAGTACGCTCCGACGTACGGACAGGCACAAATATACGCAGCTACGTACGCATGCATGTATGCACGCACACACACACACACACACACACACACACACACACACACACACACACACACACACACACACACACACACACACACCCGTTTTGAATAAACAGACTGGGGCGTGTTTCTGGACGATGAGAGCCCACTAGACAAGAGAACTGACGTGATCTCCAGCTACATCAACTTTTGCGTGGGCATGGTACTACAGACAATGGAGATCAAGCTGTACCCAACTCCAAGCCCTGGATCACCAAGGACCTGAAACAGCTGCTGAAAGAGAGAAAGTCAGCTCTGAAAGAAAAGGACACCAGGAATATGCAGCTCACCTAGAAGAAGATCGACAAGAGGATCAGGGAGGAGAAGAAGTACTCTGCAAAACTCGAGGACAACTTCCGGCAAGGTGACTCCAGGAAGTGCTGGCAGAACATCTCTGCCATAACAGGGTACAGGCCCAAGAAAGCTGAACTGAGAGCAGATGATGAGAGGAGATTGGCCAATGTAACTGAATGTGTTCTACACACGTTTTGACCAGCGGGACTTCAGCATTGAGCAGCAGCGAGCCATGGACACGGTGTCCCCAGCTCCCTGGATCCCCAGTGACCATCAGTGGAGAGGAAGTCCGCAGACTGTTCAGGAAGCTGAATGTCATAAGTGCCTCTGGTCCGGATAGCATCAGCAGTTGGACTCTGAAAACCTGCAGCACTTCCTTGGCCCATGTCTTCAAGAGCTGTTCCAGCGATCATTTCAGGAAGGCCATGTTTCGCGATTATGGAGGTCATCCATAATCATTCCTGTACCAAAGAAGAAAGTGTTCAGTCAGCTCAACGACTGCAGACCAGTGGCGCTAACATCAGACCCCATGAAATGTACTGAGGAAATTGTCCTCAAGCATCTCAGGGGAGAGACTGAAGACCATCAAGATCCACTGCAGTTCGCCTACACCAGAGGTAGGAGCACAGAAGATACCATCCTGACAATGCTGCACCACCTCCACCAGCACCCTGATAGGCTAGGGACGTTCGCCAGGGTTCTGTCTGTGGATTTTCAAGTGCCTCCAACACCATTCAGCCCCTTCTCCTCGTCGGGAAACTACTGGCCATGGCTGTTAACCCAGAGATCATCAAATGGATCTTCAGCTTCCTGACTGACAGACCACAGCAAGTCGTAGTTGGCCGGGTTGTCTCTGATGTCCTGGTGACCAATGCAGGAGCCCCCACAGGGGTGTGTTCTGTCGCATGCCCTGTTCACCATCTACACAGCTGACTGCCGCACCAGGGAGGCATGCAGTCTGCAGACCAAGTTCGCAGATGACACGTCACTTACAGGGCTGATGCACGACTCTGATGAAACCATGTACCGAGAGGCAGTCGGCAAGTTGGTGGACTGGTGCGACAGGAAATTTCTTCAGCTCAATGTCACCAAGACAGAGGAGATGGTCATCGACTTCCGCAGGAACCCAAGCAGCACCCACCCACTTGTCATCAAGGAAGAGGAAGTGCGCATTGTGCGCACCTACAAGTACTTCGGCAAGTCATTGACAAGTTGGAGTGGACCCCTAACATCGACATGTGCTGCAAGAAGGCCAACCAGCGTCTTTTCTTTCTGCGGAAAGCTCCCACAGTTCAGGGTCAACAGCACCTTCCTGAACTTGTTCTATCAGTCGGTGATCCAGTCCATCCTCCTCTACAACCATCTGTGCTTCCAGTCGTAACGCTGGTCAACTGCTGTCCATGAGATGCAGGACATCCAGATATAAAGATTTATTTTCTGCCATCAGCAATTAGAGCCCTGAAGGAGGCTTGCAGGCGGAATGAAAATCGATGCCCTTGCTGGCAGATACAGTAAAACAGTAATCATCCTGTCCGCTCCCCCTGTCCTCACTCCAGCCAGTCCATCTTTAAGGTACCCTCCTCAACCCATTCCCCCGTCTCCATCCCCA
>JAMYXO010000508.1:0-32500 GCA_033310375.1 Conus canariensis | reverse complement strand
ATAGGAAGGTGAGATTCCAATATGTTGTCTCAACCAATCTTCCCATTTTTGTCTTGAGTAATCTAGCAATTCTTGATGAACGGTTTGTGATTCAAGAAGTTCTATCTCTAATTCAGAAGAGATACTGTCTTGCGACATAACACAACACTTTCTAACTGAAAACACGACTGCACTGCACACCCGCAAATGACAAGACAGCTAGGTTCAGTTGCTAACAACACAAGTGCTGGGCGGAAATGTCGTCACTGTTACTAATCAGCTGATTCTATCTAGTCTTGTGATTGGGGGAAGGTAAGAAACATGTTTTGATATGTTTGGAAATTTAGCCGCCTAAATTTATACAATGACGTCTAACGCCTGTACTAAACGACGCCGTCTAAATTTATACAATGCCGCGTGGCGGCCCGACGCCCTTATGTGTAACTTGACACGAACCCGGAAACAGTGCGACGCTTCGACTCGGCAATTATGCAGTTGAGTAAGCCGTGGCCAGACATGTCTGACCTAGATACTACATAAAGGCAGAAGGGAGTTGTCTCCCCGGAAAAGAATGTAACAATTAATTGTGAAAAAAATCGTCATTAAGTCGTTCTAGGTTCTTATTCAAGTCGGCATCACGTTCTTATTCAAGTTCTTATTTAAGTTCTTAACAAGTTTTTATTCAAGTTCTTAACAAGTCAACATCAAGTTCTTATTCAAGTACTTATTCAAGTACTTATTCAAGTTCTTAACAAGTCGTCATCAAGTCGTCATTAAGTTCTTATCAAGTCGCCATTAAGTTCTTATCAAGTTCTTATTTAAGTTTTATCAAGTCGTCATCAAGTCGTTATTAAGTTCTGATTCAAGTCACTTATAATTATTCATTAAGTTCTTGAAATATTATTCCATCTGAAATGGATCAAAATGATCTTTTGTTGTTGGCGGTTCTGGCATGCTTTTTTGTTTGGCTTCTGTATTTAGTGGTTGAGATTTTTTTGACTGCTTTGGTTTTTGCTGGCGTTGTGTATATTTTTTATAACCGTAATAACCACCCCAGCAGCAATGACGCCAAAAATGCCAACTCTTTTAATCCAAATAATCCATGACGACTTTGGTGTTGTAGGTCTTGAATCAACTTGTGTATTTACAGCTGGCATTGAAACAACTGTTGGCGTTGGCGGTGTTATGTTTTCATTATGAGTTATATTCTGTGATTGCAACATTAATTTTTTTTGTTTGTTCCACTCTGCTAATTTTTTTCCTGCTGCAACGCGCCCAGGATGAGGAGGCTTTTTACTGGTCACTTTCTCCATCAATGTTTTCTGATTCTGCTGATTTTCTGGCTCGGTCATTTTGAAGGGAAACAAAATCTATATGATTAAAAGTAATTAATCCTATGATTAATGGCGATAACAATGTTCCAAATCTGTAATATAGATCACATCCTAGAGACTCTAATGACTTTGTTAAAACTGGATCCTGTGTTAAATCATACATAAAATCTTGTTCAGAATCAATGGGAGCAAATCTACTAACTAGTTTAGTGTACAAACTAAGAACCGTTTGCCCAACACTTTTTACCATTCTTGACCCCAGTTGCGCTTCATACCTGTTGTGATACTTTACAATGTCTTGTGGCGACATCTGTTGAATCTGTTCTATGCTGAATTCATTTCCAAGGTACTGTTTTGTTTTTCCACACGCCGCCAAAGAATACAGCCTTTCCTTTTGACGCATAATAGCTTGGTCATCAACTTGATCATTTGTAAGTTCAGGAAGTAAATCATCGCAGTTCATGTTTTATTAATAAATAAATATTATTTTATTTTTTAAAAATGAGCACCGAAAAAACTATTACTAACCTCGTATACCATTCTGCTGTTATTGGAGGCCTAAGTGTAGGATACACAATGCTTGGTAAAAGCCTGTTAAAAATAAAACCAGCAGATCTTGGCAAACTAGACTTTGAAGACTCAGCAAAGCTGATTGCTGTTATTACAGCTTCATTTGCTACGAAAGATTTTCTAGTTAAGCAAGGAATAATTCCAGACAGTATCAATATGTAAAATTAAAAAAATACATTTATAAAAATGGCTTCACTCGTAATGATGATTGGTGGCGCTGTGGTTAATGCGCTTGCTTTTAGCGGAAGTAATTACGCATTTAGTAAACTACGGGATGACGGCGAGAGAAAAAGACATAACAAAGCTATGGAGCAACTAGCCGCAGCACAAGCTGCGTATGAAAAGCAGAGAATTGAGCAGTTAGATTTTATTAACGATGAACTGAAAAAACAGGGACATGCAGCTTACACATTTAAAGATGTTGATCAAGCAATAAAAGAATATTATCTTGTAACAGGCAAGGCAATCGAGACATTGCCTCCACCAAAATTCAGCGATTTTTATCAACCATCAGAAAAACAAAAGATGCAAGAAATATTGTTTATTGCCTTTGGCATGACCGTTGTGTATTTTGTTGCACATAATATTGGCTGAATAAAAAATGAACAAGATCTATTATTCGCCAAAAGGATATTGGAAGGGAATAACAGCAATTAAAAAGCTAAGCCAAGCAGCTGGAGTCAGTGAACAAACAGCAAAGGAATGGTTATCTAAACAAGCGATTTGGCAAATTTATCTACCAGCGCCTAAACAAATACAGAGACCACACTTTGTGAATATAACTCCAAACGACACCCATCAAATGGATCTTCTATATTTACCCCATGATACGATTAGACGAAAAAGATTTAAGTACGCACTTACAGTCATTGACATAGCTTCAAGATACAAAGATGCGGAACCATTAACACAAAAGAGTGCTTCTGCTGTTGCCGTCGCTTTACAACTGATATATCAACGAGGACCCTTAACTTATCCTCGCATGATTCAAGTCGATGATGGAAAAGAATTTAAAGGACAAGTGAATCAATTATTGTTAAAACATAGAGTTACCATTAAAAGAGGCATTCCGGGTGTTCACAGATCACAGGGTTTGGTTGAAAACTTTAACAAACAGTTATCTGAAAGACTTTTCTCCTACCAGTATCACAGAGAGCTGATTGACAATTCTCGCAACACAGAATGGGTAAAAAGACTGCCCTCAGTTTTGCGCGCAATGAATAATGAAGAATTTAAAGGGCTAAAACCAGTACAAGCAATCAAAACCAAACGAATAAATGTTGCTATTGAAGACTCATCCAGTAAACTATTACCATTTGGTTTAAAAGTAAGGTACCTTTATTCACCGGGAGAAGCGGAAGGGGACACTCGCATCAGGGCAACAGATCCAGTTTGGAGTGTTGATCCATATGAGATAAAAAAATTGTGAAAATGAATCCGCCCGTGTATTATTTACGAGAAACTGACACAACAAAACGACCAGCCCCTCAAAGATCTTTTGTGAAGGAAGAACTGCAGATAATCCCACCAGACACAGTTCCGCTTTAACTGATTTACGTAAATATATTTGAGTTAAAATGGAAGCTCAAAAAAAATTATTTGCGTATAGATTTATTATTAAAACAATGATAAAGAATAAACTACCCATTGATCCTAATTTATATGAAAAAAATCAAAAATCTTGAAATAATCAAAAATCTTGAAACAACAACCACAAATAATCCAGCTATACTGGATAAAGAAATTACTGAGTATCTAATTGCGCTTGACCAAATGTCCTCCAGTGCCCAATTGCATATGAATACTCTGGATTAACAAATACTCGTTTAGTGTTTGTTCTATCTAATGACTTCTTTGTTACAACAGTTGTGTTAATCTCATGTAGATTAGATCGCAGCTTGTAATTGTCATGATGAAAAGTTTTATTGCCAAACAATGCTTCTTTGTAATTGTCATGTGATATGTTTGACTGCACAACACTGCGAGATATTCCCTTTGCTTTTTTAACAGTTTTTGTTTGGCTAGCGAGACTGTACATTTTCGACCTTAAACCAACAAACTCCTTGATCACACCTCCAGATAATTCATCCTTCATCTTACCTAAAACCTTCTTATTAATAACTGAATGCAAAGGTGAATCTTTAGGGTAATCAGATGTGTCGTACCATCCAGCATGCTCTTTTGCTACTTCTAATTCCATGTCTTTGTAAAAATCTTCAGTAGGGATGTCGATTACAAATGAATCTGTATCTGTGTACAGAACTCTGGACTCCGGATACAAGGGCTTAAAGTAGTCATAAAGAAATTCTAACATCAAAAGCTTCGACAGCTCTAAAACAGTAAACCCAATAAAAACGGGCTTGTCCAATTTGACTTTCTTTTTTTTCATCATTATGCCAAAAAGCTGATCATGAAATCTTCTGAAGTCCTGATAATTAGGTTTTGAAGTCAACTTAATTGCAACGTTTTCTCTGGTGACCAATCTAACATCTTTACGCTTGTGCGGATTTTCCATAGTCTTTCCAAAACAGCTGTTGTTCATCAACTTGAAAAAGTCTTTTTCTGAAGCATCTGTGGATTTAGTTCTGAGATCAGTGTTCTTCATGATGTATGGTTTCATGAACTGTTCTTGATCAAAAGCAATTATACGATGAACAGCTGTCAACTTCAAACCATGTCTTAAATAAAATTGAAGAAGTCTGTAATGACAGACATAATTTTTTTTGTCACGAAGATTAGGCACAAGTTTAGGTGGTTCTGTCATTGACACTTTTAGACTTTCTGCCGCTAATGGATAGTCATTATGGTAATCATGAAGTTCATGAGGATATTCTAAATCAACTTCTAGAATGAGACCTCTTTTACGATCAGCTTCTAGAGTAGGTAGCCATTTTAAAAACTTTTGAATGTCTTTGAGTCCTGTGTACATTTTAAAGTTGCGTAATGGAAGTGATTGCGCCATTGCCCATCCATACAGATTGTTTGCATCTAAATACATGAGATAGTTAGACTTCCTACTTGGATCATAGTCGTCCAAGTATTTGTTGTTTGCTTTACAGTAATGGTGCGACGCCATACTGATTCCCCCACGCAATCCGTTTTCAATCATCTGAAGCATTGGCAGGTTAGACAATAAATCAATTTGTACTCCAGTAAATTTTAAGAAAGCGTCCCAGCTCAGCCCGGGCGCAGAAATGTAATGCGCAGGATCCAAGCTGTAATGTTTCATGCAGGTCTTTCTGTAATTTTCAAAGACGTCCGCCAACAAACAAGTATCCGCCATTAAATAGGAATCATGATAGTCTCCCATCGTTTTACACTCTAACTTCTGCCACGCATCTTGAGCATGCTGGTAATCAGAATCACTGATGTCCTTTCCTCTAAGACTAGAAAAGAACGCGCCTTTAGGCGGAAGTGTATCTTCATCAAACCTTTCCCAGCTGTTCATGTACTCATAAGGATAAACGCCCTTTCTAACGAGCATTGGGTCAAAATATTCTTCCGTTATTGGGCAGGACTTTAAGGATCCTGCTAGTGACTCTAAACTCCCCATCAGGTGTTGCATAGAGTCATAAAAAGATAAATTATTTAAAGTGAAACACATGTACTTTTCTGATGACTGCGCAATGCATGACACCCTAAAGGCGCTAGTTACTGCTTGCAATATAAGATGAGAGTCGTAACCTCGCAAGTTATGAAAGAATATAGGAAGTCTCCAAGTCCTAGGATCAAACTTTAGTTGAAGATTGCAATTGTTATGCGCTGCTCCTCTAAACTTTCCACTAATGTGATCATGGTCTCTTACTGTTGGATTCTCTGCGGTGGCAACCAAGGCCGCCCCACAAATCCAACAGTGAGTGGCTGAGTCATACTGTTGTTGGTCTTCAGGCGTCATTATGATTTCAGATAAGTTTAGATTATTAGAACAGGCATTACGCACTTGCTGCATGCGTTTTAAGAAGTATTTTGCAGCATTTGGTCCTCTGTATAATTCTGGCTTTGAATGTTTACCATCTGACCTGACAACAATGAAGGCAAATGAGCAAATCTGATGATTACTCATTAAGACTGTTTTAGGAAGTTTCTGTGGGGTTGGTCCTTCATAAGGAACAATAAGCGATTCAAAGTCTGCGTAAACAACATATGGACTAGTTTGCAACCGTTTCCAGTTCTTAAAACTAACCTTACTGCCTTCTCTTGGCATAATTAGTTCTGTATTGCAGTCAACTGGACTAAGACAATGTTTTACATGTTCACTCGCTGCTTGAACAGACGGAATTCTTGTTAAACATTTTCTACAGAATTCTTGTTTGCTATGTTGTTTTGTAGTATGCACTAGTAATCTACTCATTGTGCGTATTAGAGTGTAGTGCAACCCATTAAGGCTTTGCATTAGGAGTAAGTCTACATGACTCCTGGTTGGTTCGCCTATTGTTGGACTGTTCTTTGACACTCTAATTGGCAGAAGGTTGGTTTCTTCAGACCATGTGTAGACATTAACAGTTATTGGTGGATTTTGTTTTTCAAACTGATCAATTTTGTCTACAGCCATAGGAAATTCAAGGCCGTTAAAGTTAAGATCATTGGCCCACTGTAGAAAGAAACTCGTGGAGAGCGTGGCAGCAGAGAGTCCTCAGAAGAGAAGCCCCCTTCAAGCAAGTGTTTCGGCCCTTATCTCCTGACACTCTAGGGGGGTTGGGCCACACCCGGTTCATGACTCCGGATGTCCCTCTGCTGCCCCTTTTTTTCCCATCTTGGGACGAGCCATGGCTGGGATTCGAACCCATGACCCTCTGGACATGCTCATTTTCCACTTAATGACTCGCGCTTTAACCACTGAGCCACAGGGACACCTGATATTTGTAGGGAAATTAAGCCTTATGAAGTTCACTTTTGTTCCTCCTTGACCAGATCCAGCTTGAACACCTCTCTGCCGCTTCTGCCATTGCTTTCAGGGCTCTGGTTTTTTCCTTCCCTGCAACTGAGAGCTGTTTCATGAGGCTGTATGCAGACGTTCCTACAAACCCCCTAGCTCCAATTTCTGCAGTGAGGACTTTGACCTGATAGCCTTCTCTCCTCAGGCTGTTTGCCAGATCAGCATACTTTTCAGTCTTGTAGATTTGAGCTGCCTCCATTCTGTTCTCATATGGCACCGTGAGCTCGATCATGATCAGCTGCTTGGTTGACTTAGAGTGGACTACTATGTCTGGTCTCATGCCACTCTTGCTGATGATCTCTGGGTGACTCTTCCATTCTGGGAGGTCTGCAGTGCACTCCCAGTCATCTGCCCCGTCCAGCAGACTCTGCCTGCATGTTTCGAGTGGCACTGTTGTTCTTGGCCATGATTTGCTGCCTCCTGCCGTGAAGAATGTTGCGGGTACTTTTGGAGTCCTGATTTTCCCTTTTGTGGTGTTGGTACTAGCCCAGACTACTTGTACAATTTCTTTGAGCACTTGGTTGTGCCTCCATGTGTACCTTCCTTGAGCCAGGGCTACTTTACATGAGCTTAGGACATGCTCCACTGTTTGTTTTTCATGGCAGAGGGGGCATGCAGGATCGTCTGTTTTCCCCCACTTCACCAGGTTTGCATTTGAGGGCAGAAGGTCATATGCAGATCTGAGAATGAAGCTGATCCTGAGAGGGGCCATGTGCCAAATGTCATTCCAAGTGAGACTTCTTTGGAGTGCATTCTCCCACGTTGTCCATTGCCCTTGCTGGCTCTGCTGGACTGCTTTTTGGAGTCTTTTTTGGTCTTCTTCTTTTCTCATCTCCTGAATCATCATGTCTCTTTTGGCTTTTCCTTTGGCCTTTGACCACCATTCAGTTTTGGTCACCCCAGTCCCTGTCTGTTGGTCTGTGTGTGTCCTGTTATTTCTCTGATCTTGAGACTTTCTTTTGCAGAATCCATCGCCTCTTGAACTTTCCATTTTCTGCCTGTCTTCAGCTGGGGCTTAATTGCTTCTACCACCTTGTCTCCTGAGTCCTCCAGCATGCTTTGAAGTCTGATCTTCCCTGCTTTGTATTCCTCCAGGATGGATTTCAGGGGTAGTTTCAGCTTTGCTTGGCGACAGTACAGCGCTATGTCAGTCAGACAGGGTGGGACACCAAGCCATTTCCTTGTGAACTTGTTGATTTTGGCTTCCATTGCCTCCACTATGCTGGTGCAGATGTCGTATATCATCAGAGGCCATAGCAGCTTTGGTATCAGCATGAACTGCAGACACCAGACCTTGTATTTGCCAGGGAGCCCACACTGGTCAATGGTCTCCAAGCCTTCCTCCGCCATCTGCTTGGTTTCTTTTGCTCTTTGTGTGTCTTTCAGCGTATCATCATACCATCTTCCAAGGCTCTTTACTGGTTCTTCTGTGACTGTTGGAATGGCCTGGTTGGCAACACTGAAGACCACAGATCCGGCCACTTTTCCTTTCCTCAGTGAGAGACTCCGTGATTTCTTTGGCTTGAACTTCATTCTGGATGAGGCAACTATGTCGTCCAGCCTCTCCAGCACATGACGTGTCTCGTCTTCTCTGGATGAAATCACTGTAGTGTCATCCATGAAGGCCTTGAGAGGAGGCATCTTGTATCCATCGCCAAGGTCTGTTTGTCTCGCGTTGTTTGTTGCTGCTTTCAAGATGAGTTCCATTGCCAGCACGAACAGTATTGGGGAAATTGCACAGCCCATTGCAATACCCACTTCCAAGTTGATCCAGTCTGTTGTGTACTCCTTGGTAGAGAACCGCATTGAGAAGCCATTGAAGTACTTCTTGAGCATGTCGTGGATGTTCTTTGGCACATGGTACATCTCAAGAGCCAACTGTATCATCTCATGGGGCACAGATCCATATGCGTTTGCCAGATCAAGCCACACTACGTCCAGGTCTCTCTTTTCTGTTTTTGCTTTTTGGATTGCGTCCCAGATCATTGTGGCGTGTTCTACACAGCCCGCCACGCCTGGGATGCCACCTTTCTGGACTGACACATCCAAGTACTTGTTTTCCATCAGGTACTTGGTCAGCCTTGCTGCCATGACAGAGAAGAAGATTTTCCCTTCGACGTTCAGTAGTGATATTGGCCTGAACTGGCTAATGTCACTTGAGTTTTGCTCTTTGGGGATGTACACACCATCTGCCGTCATCCACTGGCCGCTGATCTTCTGGTTTCTCCAAGCCTATCGCAGCAGCCTGTGGAGCCACTCCAGCACCTTGGGACATTTCTTGTAAAGCTGGTAAGGTATTCCGTTTGGCCCTGGTGATGATTTGGCTCTGGCTTTGTCGACCACCTTCTTGATTTCCGCCAACGTTGGAGGCTTGCCATTGAACTGTTCCTCAGGGTTGGTTGGCCACACCAGACCTTGAATGTCGAGTGGTGCTTTGCTCTGTGGGTCAGAGTATGTTTTCCTCAGATGCTGCTCAAGAACTCCTTTGTCCACACTTAGGGTCCCAGATTTTGGCTGCTCAAACAGTGTTCTGGCAAACTGGAAGGGGTCTCTGAAGAAGCGCTCTTGTGTCTTCTTCTTTTTGCTCTTCCTCTTCCTCGCAGATTCCGCTTTGCTGAGGGCACTGTGTTTTTCTTTCAGGTCTTTCCACAGTTTTTCCAAGCCTTGTTTTTCAGCTGGCAGTGCGGTCTTCATTTGCATCTTGAGGTTTTTCTTTTGGACCCTGATCTTGTCCATCTTTTCTTGGCGTCTGGATTTCTTTGGAGGTGTTTTCTCTTTGGGTAGTTTTGCTCCATAGGCGTCTCTACATGTGGCATACACAATGTCCCCATATGTGGCTAGTTTGTGTTCCAGGGTGCTTTTCCCTATCAGTGCATCGAGTCTTTGGACGATTTTTGCATCCAGTTTCTCCCAATCTTCAGTTTCGTTTGCTCGTGGCAGGTTGAGTTTCAGGCGCCTGGCATCGAGGGCCTGTGCAAATTCCTCATCCGAACCAACAGCGTGGATGTCCTTGGCACTGTGGTTTAAATCCTGGCCTTGGTCTTCCGACGTCTTATCTGCTGATGCAGTGCGCTGCTGCTCATTCAGATGAGTCTTCACACATCCCATCTTTGTTCTGTGGATCTTCATGCCACGGGTGGTAGCGAAACGCTTTCCACAGACACATGGATATTCCATTTGGTCCATGTTCATAGTCCGTTTGGGATTTGCAGTCATGATTGGTTGAGCACCGATGGATTCATCATTCTCTCCCCCTTTCGGTGAATCCTGGGAGCATCTTTTCCTTTTATTTTTAGTAGCCACATGTTTAAGGCAAAGTGGGGAGCCAGCCCACAGAGCCCTTGGTTCTGGTCTTTCCCAGTGTCCTCCGGTCTTTCCCGGACGTCCTCCGGCCTATTCCCGGAAGTCAATGGTTTACCCATGCATCAGTAGAAAGAAACTCGTGGAGAGCGTGGCAGCAGAGAGTCCTCAGAAGAGAAGCCCCCTTCAAGCAAGTGTTTCGGCCCTTATCTCCTGACACTCTAGGGGGGTTGGGCCACACCCGGTTCATGACTCCGGATGTCCCTCTGCTGCCCCTTTTTTTCCCATCTTGGGACGAGCCATGGCTGGGATTCGAACCCATGACCCTCTGGACATGCTCATTTTCCACTTAATGACTCGCGCTTTAACCACTGAGCCACAGGGACACCTGATATTTGTAGGGAAATTAAGCCTTATGAAGTTCACTTTTGTTCCTCCTTGACCAGATCCAGCTTGAACACCTCTCTGCCGCTTCTGCCATTGCTTTCAGGGCTCTGGTTTTTTCCTTCCCTGCAACTGAGAGCTGTTTCATGAGGCTGTATGCAGACGTTCCTACAAACCCCCTAGCTCCAATTTCTGCAGTGAGGACTTTGACCTGATAGCCTTCTCTCCTCAGGCTGTTTGCCAGATCAGCATACTTTTCAGTCTTGTAGATTTGAGCTGCCTCCATTCTGTTCTCATATGGCACCGTGAGCTCGATCATGATCAGCTGCTTGGTTGACTTAGAGTGGACTACTATGTCTGGTCTCATGCCACTCTTGCTGATGATCTCTGGGTGACTCTTCCATTCTGGGAGGTCTGCAGTGCACTCCCAGTCATCTGCGTCATTGTCTGCGTGGTTTGGATGAACACGCACGTACGTATGTGTGTGGAGGCGGTGGGAGAGGGGAGGTCATGGGGGTGGGGAGTCGGAGGGAGTGAGAGAGAGAGAGGAAGGGAGGAAGAGGGAGGGGGCGCTGAAGAGAGAGAGAGAGAGAGAGAGAGAGAGAGAGAGAGAGAGAGAGCGCATGGTGTGTGATGCAGTTGCCTGCTCATAAGAGGGTTCAGACTGATTGTGCTTTCCTGTTGGTTTTTTTTTTTTTTTTAAGTGTTTTGCTTACGTTCGTACAAACGTTTCTTGGTATTGTTCACGTAGTTTTCCCCTTTTTTTGTCTTTGAAATACTCTATAGGTTTTGACCTTGTGCTGTGTGAAAATTACACAGATTAATTTGTAATCTATTTTCAAATCATAATTTTTTTTTTTTTTTTTTTTTTTTTGATTCGTGGTTTCTTTGATACTTGCGATTTTTAGATTTGATCCTTTGTTTGATTACTCCCACCTTGTCTTCTGATTTTTTATATGATTTTTTTCCCATATCATTACTAGAATTTCAATAGTTAGGCCACTGGTTTAGAAAGTGAATATTTGTTTTGTAAATAAGTAGTGATTTATTTAGTGTTCCCTCTCACCATTCTATTTAAGCCATACCTAGTGCTATACACTGCAACATGCCTAGGACTTCAGACATATGGCCATCCAAACATGGACTTCGTGTAGGGTACCTTAACATCAATAATGCAATAAACAAAAAAGATGACATTGCAACTATACTTCGCAGTGATGGAAACAGTTTTCATGTATTTTGTTTTTCTGAATCCCGGTTATCTTCTCATATATCAGATGCAGAAATGGACATGCCAGGATACCAAATAATGCGACTCGACCCCTATAAACCAAAATCCACTGGCTTACTTATATATCATGCTTCCTCATTAAAATGTAAAAGGCTAGTTAATTTTGAAAATTATGGTGTTGAATCTGTCTGGATTGAAATATGTATGAAAAATAGTCAACCGCTTGCAATAGGCTTTGTCTATAGAAACCCATCAGAAACCATTGATTGGCAGGACAGATTTAATGCAATAATGGATGAAGTAACCATTCTAAGTTATGAGACAATCATATTAGGAGATTTCAACATTGATCTCTTAAAAACAAAATCAAAGTGGTATCAAAACTATATATCACATAATTTAGAACAGTTAATCGATAGACCAACACGCATAACTGAAAACTCTGCTACTCTAATAGATCATATTTACACAAATGCAAAACAATCCATTATCGAACTTTGTTCCCCTCCCTATGGTTGCAGTGATCACAACCCAATTTGCCTTACTTGGTTCAAAAACCGTGTAAAAATTCCAAAAGTAGGTCATAAAGTTATTTACTACAGGAGCTTTAGAAACTTTAAAGAAGAAGATTACCTTACTGACCTTTCTGAAGCACAATTTGACCTCATTTATCAAATCAGAGATCCAAATAAAGCAGCTGAATTTTGGATTGATACGTTTACTTCCGTATATAATAAACACGCCCCTTTTATAAAGAAAAGGATTAAACAGGAACCAAAACCTCCATGGATAACTAAAGAAATTGACACAGAAATTAATAAAAGAAATCATTTGAGTAATTTCGGAACAAATGAAGAATTCAGAAAACAAAGAAATAAAGTGACGTCATTAAAACGGAAATCGAAACGTACTTACTTTAGAAAAATGTTAACTTCTACCAAAGATACCAGGCAAATTTGGAAAGCAATTAACATATTAACTAATAAACATGTGTCAAAAAGTCAACAAATGAGCTCAGACATATCTGCAGATCAACTAAATAATCATTTTGCAACCATAGCAGATAGAATCATATTAAATGATAGATCTAGTGAAAACGATCTCAATTATTTAGAACAATACATCCATTCTAAGGATATTCGTGTTCCATTTAGTCTGAAACCCATGACCATTTTAGATGTTAGTAAAGCTTTGTCTACTTCAACCCAATCAAATACTCGTGATTTAGATGGTATCGAGACAAAAATACTTAAGTTGTCATGTCCTGCTATCACAGATACTTTGACATACTTATACAATTTATGCATAGATAAACAAACTTTTCCTCTAAAATTTAAAGAAGCTAAAGTTATTCCTCTGTATAAAACCGGGGATTCTTCAAACCCATCAAATTACAGACCGATATCCATTTTATCAGCCATTGCAAAACCGATCGAAAAACACATGCATAAGTCTCTGTATTCTTATTTCGCTGATAACAAACTTCTCCACGAAAGTCAGTCGGGCTTTCGAAAACATCATTCTTGCCACACAGCCCTCATACAGCTTATTGACAGTCTTCTTTGCAGCATAAACGAGAATAAATTTGCAGGTATTCTCTTCGTAGACTTTGAAAAAGCTTTTGATGTCATCAACCATTCTTTGTTGTGCCGTAAACTTGAACTTTACAAACTGACTCCAGAATTCATAAGTCTTATTTCATCTTTTTTATGTGACCGAAAACAATCAGTAGCTGTAGCTGACAAATTGTCAACATTTATGCCTGTCAAATATGGTGTTCCACAAGGCTCTGTGTTAGGACCTCTTTTGTTTACAATTTACGTAAATGATTTGCCTTGTTTTGTTAAATGTAAATGCGAAATGTTTGCAGATGATACATCTCTTCACGAAAACGACTCTGATGCCTATGAATTAACAATTAAGCTTCAAGCAGATATCGATAAACTTACTGAATGGACACAACTAAACCATATGTCTTTAAATGCTATTAAAACAAAGTGCATGTACGTGTCTACAAGACAAAAACGACAAAAAATGAAATCAAACTTTCAGCCTTTACTCATATCCAACAATAAAGTTGAGGAAGTCAGTTCACACAAAACACTAGGTGTCATTATTGACAAAGATTTATCTTGGACTGAACATATAACATTCTTAGCAAAACGCCTTTCAAAAAAAATATTTCAGTTGTCTCGGATAAAAAATTTCCTCGATGGCCACTCTCGAAAACTTTTTTTCTGCGCACATATTTTGTCATTAATTGATTATGCATCAACCCTTTGGGACAACTGTAGTGAACATAATTTAAAATTAATTCATCGTCTGTACAAACGAGCATTGAAATTAGTATTGTTAAAATCGAGCTCCCTAACTGATGAAGATTACAAACAACTCAAAATATTAACCTTCCCAAACAGACTCTTTTTCAATAAAGCCCTTTGTATGCATAACGTTATTAATGGAACAGCTCCCCAAAAGATTACAGAAACATTTAGAGTCAATTGCCATAGACATAATCATTTATTGTCCATTCCTAGACCACGCAACAATTTATACAAATCCAGTTTTGTATATTCAGGTGGAAATCTGTGGAATAAACTCACAAAACCCTTAAAAAATACAAAAAATAAAAACACGTTTAAGAAAAAATTGAAAGATTATCTCATGAATCGTTAACCACATATGATACTGAAAAAATGTCCATCCTGTGCAGAAAAGAAATACATTGGTAAAGATATACACTTCGTGAATGTAACCATAGGGGCGGCGATGAGCATTCTTACCTTTTACGTGAATGGAAGTGAGTGGGTAAAGGGGAGGAGATGGGAGGGGGTAAGACGGTATGTTTACTTTTCTTTTGATGAAAGGCATTGTACACGATTTGATTTTTTTTTTCTCTTTCTTTCTTTTTTCATAGATGGCTTGATGTAAAAAAGCAGATATGTTGCTTATTCAATGTTTCCATCTCTAAATAAAATGTTGACTTGACTTGACTTGACTTGACTTGACTGCCCCGTCCAGCAGACTCTGCCTGCATGTTTCGAGTGGCACTGTTGTTCTTGGCCATGATTTGCTGCCTCCTGCCGTGAAGAATGTTGCGGGTACTTTTGGAGTCCTGATTTTCCCTTTTGTGGTGTTGGTACTAGCCCAGACTACTTGTACAATTTCTTTGAGCACTTGGTTGTGCCTCCATGTGTACCTTCCTTGAGCCAGGGCTACTTTACATGAGCTTAGGACATGCTCCACTGTTTGTTTTTCATGGCAGAGGGGGCATGCAGGATCGTCTGTTTTCCCCCACTTCACCAGGTTTGCATTTGAGGGCAGAAGGTCATATGCAGATCTGAGAATGAAGCTGATCCTGAGAGGGGCCATGTGCCAAATGTCATTCCAAGTGAGACTTCTTTGGAGTGCATTCTCCCACGTTGTCCATTGCCCTTGCTGGCTCTGCTGGACTGCTTTTTGGAGTCTTTTTTGGTCTTCTTCTTTTCTCATCTCCTGAATCATCATGTCTCTTTTGGCTTTTCCTTTGGCCTTTGACCACCATTCAGTTTTGGTCACCCCCAGTCCCTGTCTGTTGGTCTGTGTGTGTCCTGTTATTTCTCTGATCTTGAGACTTTCTTTTGCAGAATCCATCGCCTCTTGAACTTTCCATTTTCTGCCTGTCTTCAGCTGGGGCTTAATTGCTTCTACCACCTTGTCTCCTGAGTCCTCCAGCATGCTTTGAAGTCTGATCTTCCCTGCTTTGTATTCCTCCAGGATGGATTTCAGGGGTAGTTTCAGCTTTGCTTGGCGACAGTACAGCGCTATGTCAGTCAGACAGGGTGGGACACCAAGCCATTTCCTTGTGAACTTGTTGATTTTGGCTTCCATTGCCTCCACTATGCTGGTGCAGATGTCGTATATCATCAGAGGCCATAGCAGCTTTGGTATCAGCATGAACTGCAGACACCAGACCTTGTATTTGCCAGGGAGCCCACACTGGTCAATGGTCTCCAAGCCTTCCTCCGCCATCTGCTTGGTTTCTTTTGCTCTTTGTGTGTCTTTCAGCGTATCATCATACCATCTTCCAAGGCTCTTTACTGGTTCTTCTGTGACTGTTGGAATGGCCTGGTTGGCAACACTGAAGACCACAGATCCGGCCACTTTTCCTTTCCTCAGTGAGAGACTCCGTGATTTCTTTGGCTTGAACTTCATTCTGGATGAGGCAACTATGTCGTCCAGCCTCTCCAGCACATGACGTGTCTCGTCTTCTCTGGATGAAATCACTGTAGTGTCATCCATGAAGGCCTTGAGAGGAGGCATCTTGTATCCATCGCCAAGGTCTGTTTGTCTCGCGTTGTTTGTTGCTGCTTTCAAGATGAGTTCCATTGCCAGCACGAACAGTATTGGGGAAATTGCACAGCCCATTGCAATACCCACTTCCAAGTTGATCCAGTCTGTTGTGTACTCCTTGGTAGAGAACCGCATTGAGAAGCCATTGAAGTACTTCTTGAGCATGTCGCGGATGTTCTTTGGCACATGGTACATCTCAAGAGCCAACTGTATCATCTCATGGGGCACAGATCCATATGCGTTTGCCAGATCAAGCCACACTACGTCCAGGTCTCTCTTTTCTGTTTTTGCTTTTTGGATTGCGTCCCAGATCATTGTGGCGTGTTCTACACTGTAAATAGTTAGATACTCTCTCTGCATTTTTGGCAACGTGATGCAGCCTAGCAAGAACGCACCACATAAAACATTTGTTGTCTGAATTCTTTATGTTCAAAACTGCTTTCTTTGCAACTAATGTTGGAGGCAGTGGAATGTAAGACTTGCCTACAATTGGCTCATACTTAGCCTGTCTTAATCTGATGTCTAGGACTTCACCCTCTGACCAACCAGAGCCTCTCATTTTAGCTGCTTCAGAGGCTTCATTAAACTGTGTAAGAAGTTGATCTGCCCAACCGGGTGTTAAGTCATTATAAGAAAGAATAGTCTGCTGTTTAGTTGAGACCCAGACTTCTAGATTTTCTTCATTTATTGTTATATAGTCGATTAAAACAACTAACCTTACTTTAACTGGAGGGTTTATTGTTAGTTTACTTGGAACTTGAGAAATAGCATGTACAACGCTTGCCTGTACCTTTGTTGGATCAATAACTTCTAAAACGACCTCATTTAAAGCTTTTGACAAACGCTCTTCCTCGAGCATTGCTTCAAACAATTCATCTGAACCTTCATATATCTTATCCATGCTGAGTTTCTTTTCTAACTCAAAATATTTATTTAAATTAAAAAAAAATACTTAATCAGAATCAATATCAACGGTCTTTTTGTGCTTGGACTCATAAACTAAAGTATAAACGCCCTTTGGGGTTGTTAATGTGAGCTGTTTAGAACAGAGTTTAATGTTTCGTTTACTTTTTTTAAACATTCCTTTTTTATCTGGTCAGTGTCTGGTTGTTGAGAAAAAGTTGCCCTTGCCTTTCTTTGAAGATCAAACTTTTGTCTTTTGTAGTCCTCAAAATCAGCCTGTAGGCGACTAAATTCTTCATCCGTGATGTTTGAGTCAGCAAGTGCTTTATTTATTGTCAGTTTGAAGGAACTAAGTTTAGCTGTTATTAGTTGAACCATAGCTGTGTGCTTTTGGAGTTTAGCTTTTATTTTTTTGCTGACAGCACTTACAGCCAATGAACACAGGCCAAGAGTTAAAGACACACCACCTAGAGGTATAGCTACCGGTGCACCTACGCCTGTTGCTAAGAGACCTACACTTGTTCCTGCTGTTAAAGCACTAACCGCCGATGCTCCAGTATTAACATATGTAACAGCATTAAAGACAGCAGAATACCTTCGTTTGGTTTTGCTGTATTTTGAAAGGTCCTGCTCTAGTTTTTGTTGCATTTGTGTAATGTTGGTTAATCTGAAAGTTTTTATGTCTACAGAGTTCTCTTCTTTGGGCACTTTTGGATAAGTCGTAACAGACATGCTTTTTTAAAATAAAAATAATTTAGTATTGGATATCTTTTAATCTGTTATCTTGAATATTCAGCTGCGCATCATATATTAAAAACAAATGTACATTAAGTGGTTTATCACTCTCTTTTTCTTTATCAATTTGAATGTTTATTACGTCTTTAACTGTTCTCCCACTCCCATGCAACTGATTATCCTCTGTTGACCTTAGGTCAATCCATAAACCGTATTTTGTTGTTAAATATTCATCAAGTCTAACACTGTGAAGGTGTAGATCTTTAGACACAAGGTCTACTGTTGGATTTCTACACCTCCCGCCTCCAAACAATTTTCTTATTTCATCAAAATGATGATAAGGTTTAAGCCCGCTACCGTAGACTTGGTTAGGACTACCCTCAATTGAACATTGTACTTTCGTTATTTTAGGATTGATAAACTTTTCACTTTGTCTTTGGTATGGTTCTTTATCATCTTCACACAGCAATAAAATACCTTTAAGTGATCGTGCTGCGGCGCTAAAACTAAAATTCCATATAGTGTCTGCCCTGCTTTTAGGATATTTTGAATGATGAATCACTCTTTCGTAATATATTGCTAATTTTGACTGATATTGTTGCTCAATCAGCCTTGCTAAGTTAGGGTTGCTAACAATGTCAAACTCTAACGAGATGTCGAAAATGCTGTACTTGGAATCAGTGTCTGTCGATCTAATGACACGTTTGTATTCATTAAAAGTTAGTTCATATGACAATCTGTCTTTTAATGCTCCTTGAAAGTATGGCGCATGCGCTTTTAACAACTCAAAATCTAAGGGTATGGAAAAGCGATTTCCATAAGCAAAACTTACAGCTTCATACTTGTTGCCGGCTTTAGCGTCTTCGGCGTCTATTCTGTGTTTTAGTGCTTCGTTATTTTCGATTCCTTGAAACGCAAGATCGGCCCTTTCATTCGCGGTTAGCCATAGATCAGAATAGATTAGAAATATGTCTGCATTGTGTAAAGAAAATATTTCTTGCCCCTCAAGTTTTATAGAAATTTTCTTAACGATTGCCCGTCCCAAATTCTGTACAACTGTCCTGTTTGCGTCTGTTGCTGAATCAAGTTCTATTTTGAAAGTAAGCCGTGCAGATCCCGGCACAATCACTTCATCTGCTCCTAGGTCTGGAAATTTAACAGTAAGAATTTGATCTGAATCAATAGTAGATGGATTATTTGGAACAATAATATTCTGTTTATTTCCCTTCACGCCAAAGGGCTCTTTCAGTCTTCTATGCGGGTCAAGAATCGAGCCATATGCTTGTGACATTTTTTTATAAAACAAAATAAAAAGTTAATTATTTAAAAACATGGCAGAAGAAGATTATGATGTTTTTGATCCTGGAGACGACATGAGTGAAATGACGCCTTTGACACATCCATTACAATCATTGCGGCGTGAATTAACAGAAAGTAAGGTCAAATCATTTTATCAAAGTTTAGGCCAAGAACCTCCCGAATTTATAGACCCTAATGATTTTGAAACAAAAGATGACCATTTGTTTGTGAAAAACGAGCAAGGACAACTTGTTCAGCTTACAACTAAACCAGACCCATCAAAGTTTTTAGCAAAGACTACAATTAGACAAAGGCTCAGTGTGAGCGATCAAAATCGCCTTGGCATTGCTAAACCGCGAAGATTAGACAGTGAGGCAGTTGCTAAACTTCAAAACACACTACAAGAACTCCCAACAGATAACCAAATTCAAAACATACCCCTTAAAGATTTAAGCCCAACAGCAGACGAAATAATAGAAACCAGTTTTTCAGAAGAAACAGTATTAAAAACCATGCACGATCCGCCACTACCTATGAGAGAAATAACGGCCCTTGATCATGCTTTGAAAAGCATCAGAGGCGAATTAACAAACAATTTAGCAAAACTGGGTGAACTAGATGAGCATATAAAAAGAGAAAAAGAAAAACTAGTTGAGGCTGATGACCACAACTTAGGACCTGGTGTTAAAGAAAGAATAACACAAAGACTAA
Source organism: Conus canariensis (assembly GCA_033310375.1). Classification (NCBI taxonomy): domain Eukaryota; kingdom Metazoa; phylum Mollusca; class Gastropoda; order Neogastropoda; family Conidae; genus Conus; species Conus canariensis. The sequence goes on along the minus strand of JAMYXO010000508.1, from coordinate 12,786 downwards.
AAGATCTTGAACAAGAGAGATCAGCAAGACTAGAAGTGCTGTCTACTAACCGAGAACAATTACGAATTCAAGTGAGCAGAATAAGAGAAACTATCCAAAGAATTTTATATGAAGACACGACGCTAGCAGAACGAATAAGAACACTGTTTAGAGAGCAAGGTGTCACATTAGCAAGTGTTATAACAGCCTTAGGATTTGCAATAAGTACACTGGTGTTGGCTATTACAGGCGGTGGCGGTGGGGGAGCAGTGCCGCCAGGCCCGCCAACTCCGTCGTCAGATAAATCATGGGTAAAAAAACAACTCGATCACCTTGCAAACTTACTAAAAAAATTAGCCAGTAAAGCAATAGATTCTTTGCCTGGTATAATAGGGGGATCGTTAGCTGGCTTTTGTCTGCCGCAAGTAAAGTAGTTGGCTTTATGGCTGAGCACTTATGGGCATTAGTTGTCTTAATAGTTGGGTTACTTTATAGTAAGATAAAGACCAAGTAATCCTAGGGCAGTTAATCCAATAACAAGTGCCGTCTTTTCATATTCATGGTCATCACGCGCGTCTTCAATGGCCTTTGGGCTTTGGGCCTTGGGGATTGGATGGGGTTTTGAGGGGGCTTCTTTTTTTATTGCTATTGCTGGCTTAGAATTTATGTCGTTTTGTCCAACCTTCTGTTCATTTCCTGCAACAAGGATTTCATTATTATAGTTTATTATTGTTCCTATCTGAAGTCTGAGGTTGGAAGGCAGCATGTATAAACCAGTGCCGACAGCAAAGTCTACTTTCGATCTTGCGTATTGCAAAACATTTTGGTACCTTTTAATACTTGAAGGCAAATCAATTGCAGAATTAATAGAATCCTCTAAATTTGCTAAATACTGTTTTTGGGCGTCAAAGCCAGTAGAAGGATCAATTATGTTTGATCTCGTTTGTGCTTGCGAACCTAGCAAACACCAAACATAAGTACGAATAGAGTCGTTTATTCGTTCTATTCCCGCTTTTGTTAGGCCCTTAGAAGTATCCAAAATAAATGTTGTCCATGCTGTTTTATGCTCTTGCTCTATGGACCCGAGGTGAACAGTTGTGCCTGAAGAGAAAGATGTGTAAGGAGGATTCCAATCATAGTTATACTTTCTGTGCACTCCCCAATAATAAAGAGTGCCTAAACCATGATTAAGATCCAACTTTTGTCTAAAGTCTGTCTTTGGGTCAATATCAAATTCGTTACAGATCCTTTCAAAAGCCTTGTAATCTATTCTGTTGCTGAATGGATTAAACGTTTTGTCATTTGGTAATGGTGCTTGCAGTTCAGATAAAATACGTCTGAAGGTGTAATAAAAATGAAATCTATACACTGACCTCACCAAAGGAACAGGATGATTTAAATGATCAGCATACGACACTCCACACCCAGTTGATGCGCAAAACACAGCAAAGTTTAACTGGTTCTGATAAAACTGCATCGGATGACTGAACCACACTTTCAGGATGTGGTCTTTTTTAATAGGGGGGTTAAGATAACGATCCAATGGAGTACTAACCTTTACTTGAAAGGCGTCAGACTGAGTCACAGAAATGTCAAGGGTGTCAGTTGTTATATTTTTAAGATTGTAGTGCGGCCCAACAGAATATTTTGCATTAGTATATTTGAATGCACTCATTTTTAAATTGTTTTAAAAATGTTTGTAACAATAACAACTCAAGACAGTCCTTCGTTTTTAGAGTATGCTATTGATAATGAATGCGGAACCCAAAGGGTTGCACTCCATGAAATTTTTTACAAAGTCGTATGGTTTAATATAACTGAATCCAAGATGAATAATAAGATTTCAAAACTTGACAGAAGAGGAGACGTAATTAGCCAGTTAACCATACCTGATGGTTATTACGGGTTTTGCTCGCTAAAAGAAGCAATGAGTAACTTCGACATTACTCTCAAACTTAACAATGCAAATTTGAAAATAATGTTATCATTCAAACCTGAAAAAGAAGTAGTCCATTACATTTTTAATGTAGAGCTAGCTAAAATGTTAGGCTTTGCAACTGACAATTATAGATTTATAGTTACACCAGACGAAACTACTTTTGAGGGAGAATATCCGCTCGATCTTGCATTACATTCATTACTCTATGTTCATTTGGACGAGCTGAGCACTGATGAAAACTTAAATGATGGAAAGCCCTCAACTGTTTTAAGAGCTCTTCCATCAGGGAAAGCTGCATATTGCGATTATGAAATTATACAATTCCCTAATTTACAGTTTAAAAGATTAGCTTGTGGGAGGGTCGGATCGTTTAATATAAAAATCAAAGACCAAACAGGGAAAGTCGTGAAATGTGATAACCTGCACATTGTTTTAGAAATAAAATAATACGTTGTTTTAAAAAATGTCACGTGGACCAGAAGAATCAGGAGTTACATTAGCGCCTGAGAGGTGTGTAACTTTAGAATTAAAAGACCTTGCAGACGTTGAGGACTTTGAACAAAACGGTGAGATAGGCACTTTATATGGTTTTGAGTACACTAAAGATGGTTATTATAAGCGCAAAGAGGTTGACGACAACAAAAGGTTTCCTAAACTAGAACAACTACGCAATGTAGAAGCAAATAATACAGGTCAGTATGAATATAAAATAGTTCGAAAAACTGACAACAAATGGCACTTAGAACCATATTTAGAATGGGACATAAAATTTGAATTCGTAAGCCCATTTACATTTTTTGACCGTCAAAAAAGTTTCAGAAAAGCATTGAACTCTGGCCCTTTACATGTAAGTCTTATGCCAGAGGACAACAGTCGGAAAGAGATCGAAATAAAGAAGTTTGGGAGCAAACAGTACATCCTCCACAGAAGAGAATCAGTTTTGAAGGAAGCTACTACAAAAGTACAGTTCTTTCCACGCACGTTATTAGGAGACACGTTCACAATGATATTTGAAATTTCTGTCTTAAAAGATGTGGGGAGGAATGGAGCTGTGGGTGTCAGTGACAACCTTATGGAAGGAATTCTTATTAGCTGGCAAAACTTAGACGTTGACAATCTTAAAGTTACTGTTGTGGTTCGTCACGATGGTGAAAATTTTAAGGTCGTAACAACAAGCAACAAAATCAATGTTAGTCTTAATAGAAACAATCTGACAAAACTGAGTTGGATTAATCTGACACATTTAGACCTTATAAGATTTTATTGTACTGATCAAATTTTGACGGATAGTATGATAACAACACTAACTGGTGTAAATTAAATTCTGTTATAAAACTATGGAGCAAACGACTTTGGTGTCAATGCCGATGTTAAACTTTATGACAAAAACCCCTCATTGTTCATTGATTTGTGGACAGACTGGTTGTGGAAAAACAATATTTGTCCTCGACCTATTACAAACAGTTTATCGTTATAATTTTGATCATATAGTAATTTTCTGCCCAACACTTAAATGGAACAAAGCATATCACGACAGAAGGTTTATATGGACGGATGATAAAATCTATTTAGTTGATCCTAGCAATAAACTTAGCGAGTGCTTAGAACACTTTTATAGACAGTTTGAAGGAACTCAGACACTATTTATTATAGATGACTGTTCGGCAGAAAGAGACATAGTTAAAAAGAGAAACACTTTATCAAAACTAGCTTTCAGTGGAAGACATGCTGGGATAAGTGTGTGGATTTTATGTCAGAAATATAACTCAGTTTTAAAAGACTTTAGAGAGCAATTAAAGACAGTGGTTTTATTCCACATGAAAGATAGAGACGCATTTGATGAATGTATGAAAGAAAATGATGTTATTGAAGACGATCAAGAAAAACGAAGGATTAAGCAAAAACTAAAGTCTCAAAAGTTTTCTAAATTAGTGTTAAAAACAGATAATCCTACACATTATGTATGTTTGTAAAGTGTTTACTATTAGAGAACTATAAAATAGGCATTCTGGGTAAGCCGGCGGAGCAACAGCGAAACCGGCTTTAGCCGGTTGGAGCTGGGCGGAGCTGGGTGAGCCAGAATGCCTATTTTATAGTTCTCTAGAGCACTTTTTTGGTGAGTGGAAATAATGAAATTAAGAATGAGAGGCCCTTCAAGGGTAATGAACACTTTTTTGGTGAGTAGAAATCATGACATCATGAATGAAAGGCCCCGGCAAGGGTGAAGAACCCTTTTTGGTGAGTAGAAATCATGACGTCAAAAATGAGAGGCTCTGTCAAGGGTGACAAGACAAAAAGGAGGCAGAAAAGTAGTGTTCACGATGGGAGAACAGTGCTGACCCTTCAACTAAACATAGACTGCGCCAGCTCACAATCTTTCACACGGACAGCCACGGTCCGATACGAACCTGACACACCTTTTGGTCTGAATAAACCTGTCCTACATCAGCTGACTAATCCTCCCATTTAAAGGGACAACGTCAACACAGGAACCCGTAACATGGGCAGCTCCAGTTTAGAATCGTCCGCATGTGACAACTGAATAAACTTCACCTGCTATACTTACACACCCTTCCACTTGAAATGGACTGCACCAACATGTGCACAATCTGTCGTGCGTCTTCTGAAGAGCAAATTACACTTATTTTGCTAATCATTTTGCAGAAAATGTACCCTGCCAACATGAGAATTGTCTTAGTTTCAGATGGCAAAAACCCTAAAGAGCGCGATGCTTACCCACTCTCGGCTCGATAGAAATTATTTTATTTTATTGTTGCTTTTATTTCCGAAAAGAAGCCTGGATATGACATCTATTTGAGCTGTGCCAAGAGTGTTCACTGCGCCACACTAGGACTGGACTGTGATATGACATCTATTTGAGCTCTGCCAAGAGTGCTCACTGCGCCACACTAGGACTGGACTGTGATATGACATCTATTTCAGCTGTGCCAAGAGTGTTCACTGCGCCACACTAGGACTGGACTGTGATATGACATCTATTTGAGCTGTGCCAAGAGTGCTCACTGCGCCACACTAGGACTGGACTGTGATATGACATCTATTTCAGCTGTGCCAAGAGTGCTCACTGCGCCACACTAGGACTGGACTGTGTTTAGGCTAAGATTGACATGGATTACTTCGGTTCTGGAGAAAGCTGACAACTGATACCTTAGAACGAACAAAAGAACATTGGAAGCTGGGGTTGTGTGTGTGTGTGTGTGTGTGTGTGTGTGTGTGTGTGTGTGTGTGTGTGTATGCGTGTGTGTGTGTGTGTGCGTGTGTGTGTGCGTGTGTGTGTGCATGCGTGTGTGTGTGTGCGTGTGTGTGTGTGTGTGTGTGTGTGTGTGCGTGTGTGTGTGTGTGTGTGTGTGTGTGTGTGTGCGCGCGCGCACGCGCGCGTGCGTGCGTGCGTGTATGTATGTTTTGGTGTACAGACAGACAGACGGCCGTCTGCCAGACATAATAGTGACTTTTCATATATGACAGACCATGTTTTGCCTGTTTGTCGAGAAAGGTTTCCTTGTGAGACACAGATAATGTGGTACTCTAATGGCTATGGCATTCGCTTTTATGTGAGACAGTTATCTATTCTAACCATGCATTTCATGGTCTAATCTAACCATGCTTTTCATGGGCTATTCTAACCATGCTATTTCATGGTGCTATTCTAACCATGCTATTTCATATAGCTATTCTAACCATGCTATTTCATGTAGCTATTCTAACCATGCTATTTCATATAGCTATTCTAACCATGCTATTTCATGTAGCTATTCTAACCATGCTATTTCATGGTGCTATTCTAGCCATGCTATTTCATGGTGCTATTCTAGCCATGCTATTTCATGGTGCTATTCTAACCATGCTATTTCATGTAGCTATTCTAACCATGTTATTTCATGTAGCTATTCTAACCATGCTATTTCATGTAGCTATTCTAACCAGTTGCTAATGTATTCATGTAGCTATTCTAACCATGCTATTTCATGTTTGCTTTACCTCAAAAGTGATGCTGTCTGTAGCTTTCAAAATGGAGACTGACATGCAAGGAGAGACTTGTTTAAAGAAATATTCAGAATCTTGTCTGATGTATATCTTAAGAAACTGGAAGAGTTGTTTTTTTTCCGGATGTGCGTTAAGTTGTAGACTTCATTGGAGTGAAACGGCAGACAAAACTCGCAGAAGACGACGTCATGAAAAAAGGGTCACAGAAAAAAGCGTAGATTAAACAAAAAAAAATGGTGATAAAATGTGAAATTGTTAGCAATACAAGATACAATTCTAATGTGATTTACAATGTGACAGGGATCTCTATGTGCCGATGTATAGCGACCTATTCAACTCAAACACAGCGATACAGCTATACTTCGGTCTGTGTGTGTGTGAGAGAGAGAGAGAGAGAGAGAGAGAGAGAGAGAGAGAGAGAGAGAGAGGGTGGGGGGGGTGGGGAGAGTCTATGTTGTTATGAGCGTCGTTTTTCTTTTTTCTGTTTTTTTTTTTGAATATCTAGTTTCTCATAGATATTTTGGACTGACTAGAAGACACAGAGGCATTATTTGAGAAAAGTGTGTTTAAAAAAAAAGGGGGGGATCATGACCGGTGGGTAGCCCTGGCGGTAACTCATCCCCTCTCTTTCCAAAGTTGGCCTCATTGTCCGCCCTCAGTCACTCCGTTTTGAAACTGAAAGAAAGGGGAGAAAAACTATCAAGGCAGCAATATGCATTGTGGCAAAGTGTTTTCTCTTATCGTGTCTTTATTCGTTAATGTTTTCTCCTGTGAACATTGAACAGATTTAGAGTCAGTACCAGGAGTATTACGATACTTGCAACATAGTGTGACGGTTTGTACCAAATTCCAACTTATTTTAACTCAGTTTGAATTAAGCGCCCGCGAAAATATTTCATCTTGTGCACTGTGTTGACTTGTATGAAAATCTTTTCTCTTGTGCACTGTGTTGACTTGTATGAAAATCTTTCATCTTGTGCACTGTGTTGACTTGTATGAAAATCTTTCCTCTTGTGCACTGTGTTGACTTGTATGAAAATATTTCCTCTTGTGCACTGTGTTGACTTGTATGAAAATCTTTCCTCTTGTGCACTGTGTTGACTTGTATGAAAATCTTTCATCTTGTGCACTGTGTTGACTTGTATGAAAATCTTTCATCTTGTGCACTGTGTTGACTTGTATGAAAATCTTTCATCTTGTGCACTGTGTTGACTTGTATGAAAATCTTTCATCTTGTGCACTGTGTTGACTTGTATGAAAATCTTTCCTCATGTGCACTGTGTTGACTTGTATGAAGATATTTCATCTTGTGCACTGTGTTGACTTGTATGAAAATCTTTCATCTTGTGCACTGTGTTGACTTGTATGAAAATATTTCATCTTGTGCACTGTGTTGACTTGTATGAAAATCTTTCATCTTGTGCACTGTGTTGACTTGTATGAAGATATTTCATCTTGTGCACTGTGTTGACTTGTATGAAAATCTTTCATCTTGTGCACTGTGTTGACTTGTATGAAAATCTTTCATCTTGTGCACTGTGTTGACTTGTATGAAAATCTTTCCTGATGTGCACTGTGTTGACTTGTATGAAAATATTTCCTCATGTGCACTGTGTTGACTTGTATGAAAATCTTTCATCTTGTGCACTGTGTTGACTTGTATGAAAATCTTTCATCTTGTGCACTGTGTTGACTTGTATGAAAATCTTTCCTCATGTGCACTGTGTTGACTTGTATGAAAATCTTTCCTCATGTGCACTGTGTTGACTTGTATGAAAATCTTTCATCTTGTGCACTGTGTTGACTTGTATGAAAATCTTTCCTGATGTGCACTGTGTTGACTTGTATGGAAATCTTTCATCTTGTGCACTGTGTTGACTTGTATGAAAATCTTTCCTCATGTGCACTGTGTTGACTTGTATGAAAATCTTTCATCTTGTGCACTGTGTTGACTTGTATGAAAATCTTTCCTCTTGTGCACTGTGTTGACTTTATGAAAATCTTTCATCTTGTGCACTGTGTTGACTTGTATGAAAATCTTTCATCTTGTGCACTGTGTTGACTTGTATGAAAATCTTTCATCTTGTGCACTGTGTTGACTTGTATGAAAATCTTTCATCTTGTGCACTGTGTTGACTTGTATGAAAATCTTTCATCTTGTGCACTGTGTTGACTTGTATGAAAATCTTTCCTCTTGTGCACTGTGTTGACTTGTATGAAAATCTTTCATCTTGTGCACTGTGTTGACTTGTATGAAAATCTTTCATCTTATGCACTGTGTTGACTTGTATGAAAATCTTTCATCTTGTGCACTGTGTTGACTTGTATGAAAATCTTTCATCTTGTGCACTGTGTTGACTTGTATGAAAATCTTTCCTCTTGTGCACTGTGTTGACTTGTATGAAAATCTTTCATCTTGTGCACTGTGTTGACTTGTATGAAAATCTTTCATCTTGTGCACTGTGTTGACTTGTATGAAAATCTTTCATCTTGTGCACTGTGTTGACTTGTATGAAAATCTTTCATCTTGTGCACTGTGTTGACTTGTATGAAAATCTTTCCTGATGTGCACTGTGTTGACTTGTATGAAAATCTTTCCTCTTGTGCACTGTGTTGACTTGTATGAAAATCTTTCCTGATGTGCACTGTGTTGACTTGTATGAAAATCTTTCCTCTTGTGCACTGTGTTGACTTGTATGAAAATCTTTCATCTTGTGCACTGTGTTGACTTGTATGAAAATCTTTCCTCATGTGCACTGTGTTCACTTATATGCGCCCGATGCAGTGAAAGGTAGCCCCCTTTCTCTGGAAAATGTCCTGGAATATTTCCTGTCTGAATCTTTTCCCGACACAATTGCTGTATGTTGTTTCAAATACTGGTATGGAGGATGTTTGTTTTGCCCACATGGGTGTCTCACACCACGACCGAAGCAACAAGTCAACAACCAAGCTATCAAGCGGTCAGTTAACAGAGTCAGAAACATTCAATACTCAGCCACCAAGCACACCCACAGAACACCCATGTCTCTCTCCACTCGGCCAGACAACCTTGACCCACCCACCGGTCAGACCCGATACATGACCCCTGAACCCTCAACCCCCACCTCTTCGGTCAGGTGGAGTTCGTCTTCCGGGGCGAGCTGTCCAAGTCCAACCAGGACCACTTCCCGGGGGTCTTCGGGCTGGAGAACTCGGAAGGCATCAAGAACATCCGCGAGGACTACACCAACGCCGTGCAGCGGTACGGAAGGGGAGGGGGGGGAGGGGGGAGTAGGGGGGCAGTAGGGGGGGGGAAGGGGGGGAGTTGGGGCGGCGGGGCGGGCGGCAAGCCTAAGAGCCGCCACTTCTACACCAAGGAGGGCTTCCTGAAGGCGCTGCGTTCAGGGACACTGCCGCCCACCGTGCAGCTGCTGGATGACAGCGGGCGCTACGTGGACAAGTTCTGCGTGGAGAGCAACAAGGACGGCCCCTTCTGGCCCGTGGAGAGTGTGCTGCTCTTCCCCACGCCCAAGTTCAAGTGGTGAGGCACCGTGGATCGGGAACCCCTGTACGCCCAGCTGCTACGCGAGTAGTTCTTGTGGAGTTTGGGGTTCGAATCTATGGTGCTGGTGGTTTTGAGGGTGCGTTTGTAGGTGGTGGTGGCGGTGATGGTAGTTGATGGCGCTGTGGATGACGATGATAATACTACAGCTGCTGCTGCTACAGGGGTACCTGGCTAAGGTAGTCATGGTTTGATTGATGTTGATGGCTTTGGTGAGGGTGTCGATGGTGTTCGTGCTGCTGGTGATAACAGTGGAGGTTATGGTGATAACAGTGGAGGTTATGGTGATAACAGTGGAGGTTATGGTGATGACAGTGGAGGTTATGGTGATAACAGTGGAGGTTATGGTGATGACAGTGGAGGTTATGGTGATGACAGTGGAGGTTATGGTGATAACAGTCGAGGTTATGGTGATGACAGTGGAGGTTATGGTGACAGCAGTGGAGGTTATGGTGATAGATGGTGGTGGTATAGGGGAAGGAGGATGATAGTGCTTTTGATGATGATGATGATGGTGATGATGATGATGATGATGATGATGATGATGATGATGATGATGATGATGATGATGATAGTGATGATGATGATGATGATGATGATGATGATGATGATGATGATGATGATGACTGTTGTCGAGGTGATGAAGATCACGGTGATGATGGGAGTGGGTGATGATGAGAGGGACGATAGTGACAGTTGTGGTGATGATGGTGGTGATGATGATAGTGATGGTTTAAGTCGTGTGGAGGGGGATGGGTATAGATACTTGTAATGGTGGTGGCTATGGCGACTATGTTGAAGATGACAATTGTATTGTTGGTGATGCGGTAGAACTGGTGATGATGGGGTTGAGGTGTTTGTGCTGGTGATGATGGGGTTGTTGTGTTTGTGCTGGTGATGATGGGGTTGTGGTGTTTGTGCTGGTGATGATGGGGTTGTTGTGTTTGTGCTGGTGATGATGGAGTTGAGGTGTTTGTTTGTGCTGGTGATGATGGGGTCGAGGTGTTTGTTTGTGCTGGTCATGATGGAGTTGAGGTGTTTGTTTGTGCTGGTGATGATGGGGTCGAGGTGTTTGTTTGTGCTGGTCATGATGGGGTTGAGGTGTTTGTGCTGGTGATGATGGGGTCGAGGTGTTTGTTTGTGCTGGTGATGATGGGGTTGAGGTGTTTGTGCTGGTGATGGTGGGGTTGAGGTGTGTTTGCTGGTGATGTTGGGGTTGCTGTGTGTGTGCTGGTGATGATGGGGTTGCTGTGTTTGTGCTGGTGATGATGGGGTTGTGGTGTGTGCTGGTGATGATGGGGTTGTGGTGTGTGTGCTGGTGATGATGGGGTTGTTGTGTGTGTGCTGGTGATGATGGGGTTGTGGTGTGTGTGCTGGTGATGATGGGGTTGTGGTGTTTGTGCTGGTGATGATGGGGTTGTGGTGTGTGCTGGTGATGATGGGGTTGTGGTGTGTGTGCTGGTGATGATGGGGTTGTGGTGTGTGTGCTGGTGTTGGTGGGGTTGTGGTGTGTGTGCTGGTGAATGATGGGGTTTGTGGTGTGGTGTTGTGCTGGTGATGATGGGGTTTGTGGGGTGTGCTGGTGATGATGGGGTTGTGGTGTTGTGCTGGTGATGATGGGGTTGCTGTGTTGTGCTGGTGATGATGGGTTGTGTGTTTGTGCTGGTGATGATGGGGTTGTTTGTTTGTGCTGGTGATGATGGAGTTGAGGTGTTTGTTTGTGCTGGTGATGATGGGGTCGAGGTGTTTGTTTGTGCTGGTCATGATGGAGTTGAGGTGTTTGTTTGCTGGTGATGATGGGGTCGAGGTGTTTGTTTGTGCTGGTCATGATGGGTTGAGGTGTTTGTGCTGGTGATGATGGGGTCGAGGTGTTGTTGTGCTGGTGATGATGGGGTTGAGTGTTTGTGCTGGTGATGTGGGGTTGAGGTGTGTGTACTGGTGATGATGGGGTTGCTGTGTGTGTGCTGGTGATGATGGGGTTGCTGTGTTTGTGCTGGTGATGATGGGGTTGTGGTGTGTGCTGGTGATGATGGGGTTGTGGTGTGTGTGCTGGTGATGATGGGGTTGTTGTGTGTGTGCTGGTGATGATGGGGTTGTGGTGTGTGCTGGTGATGATGGGGTTGTGGTGTTGTGCTGGTGATGATGGGGTTGTGGTGTGTGCTGGTGATGATGGGTTGTGGTGGTGTGCTGGTGATGATGGGGTTGTGGTGTTGTGCTGGTGTTGGTGGGTTGTGGGTTGTTTGTGCTGGATGATGGGTTACATATTTGGCTGATGATCGTGTTACAATTCACTTTCCCGGCGTCCACATAAATTCGTCTGCCTTCCTTCCCCATCCCCTCCTCCTACTCCCCCTTCCCCTCCGCATTTTATGTGAATGTTGTATCTCTCACCTTTGTTGTTGTTGTTTTGGTGTTGTTGTTGTTGTTGTTGTTGTTTGTTCGTCCGATAACTAGTCACTTTCTCTTTCTAGTTTCTTGCTGATGATAATCATGTTCATGATGTCGTAGTTTTTTTTCTGTTTCGGCCGTCTATTCCCCCCATTTCTCCTCCTCCACCTCCATCCTTTCATCTTCCTCGAGTTTTATGTTTCTTCTAATTTTTCATCTCTTTTTCCGTTATCATCTGTCGTCAGTGAGTTTTATGTTTCTTCTAATTTTTCATCTCTTTTTCCGTTATCATCTGTCGTCAGTGAGTTTTATGTTTCTTCTAAGTTTTCATCTCTTTTTCCGTTATCATCTGTCGTCAGTGAGTTTTATGTTTCTTCTAATTTTTCATCTCTTTTTCCGTTATCATTTGTCGTCAGTGAGTTTTATGTTTCTTCTAATTTTTCATCTCATTTTCCGTTATCATCTGTCGTGAGTGAGTTTTATGTTTCTTCTAATTTTTCATCTCTTTTTCCGTTATCATCTGTCGTCAGTGAGTTTTATGTTTCTTCTAATTTTTCATCTCTTTTTCCGTTATCATCTGTTGTGAGTGAGTTTTATGTTTCTTCTAATTTTTCACCTATTTTGCCGTTATCATCTGTTGTGAGTTTTCTATCTCGTACTCCTGACTGCCTAGTTTGTGTTGCGAGAACAATTGTGACGTCAGGCAGCAAACTACAACGCACATGATGTGGTGATAATGTCTTCATTCATGTGATAGCAACAGCAATTGTGATGTCAGGCAGCAAACATACAACACACATGATGTGGTGATAATGTCTTCATTCATGTGATAGCAAACAGCAACGCTGGAAATATCTCAGCTGCAATACTTTCTTGTTATGTACGTGTTACATGTGTGTGTAACCATTACGAGGCACGAGCGCGCGCATATGCA